>WWPM01015596.1:0-18350 GCA_023279145.1 Glomeris maerens | reverse complement strand
CCCCCCCCCCCAGGAGAACACGTGGTTTATGGATGGTCCCTAACCACCACAGCAACCCGCTCAAGGTCAAACACTTCCAGCAAGGACTGAATAACAGATTAAGGTCACAGCTACTTTCTAAACACTGAACTAGCCGGTGACTCACTTCCTATGGGAAGTGGGGGGGAAAGGTCATTTGCGGTGCTATAATTAGAACCGGTGACGTCACTTCCGTCGATGTAGGGCAGTGCTATGCTATAGTTTGTCATTTTACACTATCGTATCAACAACCATATCGATAACATGTCCTGCTTCGGACAGCAAAATTGCGATAAATTCTATGGGAAATGGTAGATCAGCAACCACTAAAGTGAAGTGCGATCATCTGTAATTCTATCTCATTATTTTAGGGGTTACACACTATACATTTGCGATAATAATTAGTCAAAATATGAGGCTCATATACAGGGTGTCCCTGAAATGTGTGATCAAAATCATACAGCGTATGCAGGATGACATTGTAAGACTGAAATGTTCAGTAACATTTTAGTCTTGTAGTTAAACTGATAGTGCGGTTATAGCGTTCGGATTTCGTTTCCAAGATTTACATTTTATTATCGCTCAACTAAAGCACCATTGACTATCTCAAACCATCAATGCTAAAAGTAAAAATGATATTGTCAAAGCTGATACACCCATACATTGTTCGAAATTAATTTGTAAAAGTAGCCATTTTAATATTAAAGTCTGCATTTGATGAATTCGTCAACAACCTGCATGTCATAACATTGTATAAGTAATAAAGTCTGATTTCACTACAGCTATATTTAAATCAGTTATTTTTACTTCTCAGTAAAATCCTATTTGGATAAATACTCAGACACATGTACTACGTCTCACATACATTCTTTTGAGATTAAATTTCAATTCTACATTTAGATAATTTAACAGTTAATTGATGATTAAAAAGAGATCTTTTTCCCATTATATGGAAAATAGAAGCACAATGTAGGATTGCGGGCGAATAAAATTCATGAACTTTGGTGATTTTAGCATCTGGTGCTCCCTGCACAGCCTACGCTGTTCCCTTTACTACTGTCACCCCCATGCACATGCATTCTTGAGAATCATATTTCATGTTACTGTCTAGACATTGTGGCACTGCTAACAATAATATTACACTGTTAGCTGGGGAAATATTCAGGTCCTTTGTGATCGATCCAGGGGGAAAAAGGCAGATTACCCAAATTTAGACAGTCACTCATTAACACCCTTTGTGTACTAAATCAAATCGCCTTTTACTTTATTTGGAAACAAACGCACTCAATAATGTGTGTAAACTATTTACCAGAAAGCAAAACAAAAGCCAAGACTGTTTCTATTTAAAACCTCCTTGTTGACGATAAACCTGGGATATTTTTCTATTCTTTCGTTTAAAACAAAAAACACGCACAACATTAATCTCAAATGATTGAATGACTTCAAATTCATAAAACCAAAGAATTACAACAAGTACTGGATTTACTGACTGTACTGAATGAAATAATAATTCATCAGAAAATGTATAAATTTACAAATATATCAAAAACCCTATGAAATACAACTAAATTAGTGTTCAAATGACAGAAGGAAAATTAATTGCATGTCATTTTATTTTGATCAAAATCGAAGACAAATAATTGGAATTCACAGACCATTTATAATTTAAACCGAACTAAAAGTAACAACTGTTTGAATTCAGAACGCATCTCATTTAAGCAAATATATTATAGTTTATTTTCTCATTAAAATGAATAAAAACCCAATATGATATTTTTACTTGCCTATAAACAAATGACATTTTGTCCCAACATACTAATGAGGCCCATCATTACGTATGTACAACACAAGCTGGAATATAGCAAAGGGTCGCTTTTAGTTTGGCTTTCCCTGCACGGTCCCAGCTTCCCAGCAATTTCGGTTGAAACATTCTCAGTAAATACATACAGAGGTCTAAAAACTGTGGAAAACCTGAAGTGATGACGGGATGGATAGAGGACGAGGGGGAAAAAAGGAGGATTTAATTGGGGGATATGTCTTCGGTGACGCGCGAGATGTCAAACGTAATCGGATCAGGTGGTAAATGTCAAAATTGAAAAGTTGCCACAAGTTGTGTGACACCCAAATAAATAGAGCAACTGTTGGACAAGATACTACATAGTTTGAAGGAGCAGATGACGAAAAAGGAGAAGAGGACGTAGAAGAAGAAAAAAAAATAGAGAACACTTTCAGGCCTTCGAAACAGGAACACCGCATCCACCACGATTAAGTGGTTGCATTTCTTTCTTTTTCTTCTTCTCCTTCTCGGACGACTACAAAAACCGGACATTGCCTCAAAAACAAGTCGTTTCAACGAAATTTTTTCCCTCCTCAAAGAAACTCACTCTCAATTCTCAACTGACCAGACCAGACTAACTGCACCACCCCAAAAGCCTGAAGTGACCTCCGAGGTTATCAGTGCGGAAGAATAGAAGAAGGCCAGTGGAAATAAGGAGGAGGAGGAGGACGGAGGATAAGAAGAAGAAAAAGAAGAAGAAGGAGTTGGATAAGAAAATTGGGAAATGAAAGAAGATTTCTCCTGGTTGTTCGATGGTCAAATTCTTGAGACAAAGAATGACATAAATAAATAAAAGCAGGTGGGTGGCTAGTTGCAAGACGATCTGGTGGGAGGAAGAAGACGTAGAAGGGTAACAAGAAAATGTCACCAGTTTCAATTGCATGTAAGAAGGCGGACATTACAAGACAGAAGAACAAATATAGAAGTAGATAGAGCAGACGAAGATATTGCGTTTTCTTTCTCCTCAGAATTCAGCACACACCACCCACATATGCTACCAATCTGTATTACATATTTATTGAAATTACAAAACATTCCGGACCTAACCCCATATAAAGAGCCAATCTCATTTCGATCGAAGAAGCAAATATTATGGACTTAAACTGGAGGCATTCAAACAAGGGGAAAAACAATGGCAATCTTTTTTTACTGGTGAAGTATTGTCCATCATTCAGAGAGAGAGCAAAAGAATAATTTACAGCATTCATTCTGCACAAATGTGCATTTCTCTTGGAACTGCGAAGTTCTTGTGCATTGCAATTATTCGTTTTCTGCACAAATTATGCTCTAAATTTTGTTTTTCTGCGAAGAAGCAGGAGTAGCAAATGCTATGTTAAACAGAATTTTAAGCACAAGTCGGTTTATGCAAAATTGCCCCACTTTAGATGCAGAATTAACTCCATTTTGTGCAGAATAGGAGCAATGTTTTGCAGAAATGCCTGTATTTAGCTCAAAAACAGCTCAATTTTGTGCAGACATTGCAAAGCTGTGCAGAAGTTAATCAGTTTTGTGCAAACATTCTTCCATATTGTATCTATACCTACACCTAGTGCTGCATTCTGTGCACAAACCTTTCGCCTGCTCTGAGCAAGATAGCACAGCTAGAAGGGCTGGGCTACCAGTGACAATTTGACGTTTCAACACGAACTCGTTGAATTATTAAAACGCCAGATTGGTTATTTTAAAAGCCCCACATGCCCCCTTAAAACCCCTCTACTCTTTCTCCTCCTCCTCTGCTGTCTGGCATTTGTAATAGCAGTCACGTCGTGTTGCCAGCTTG
Source organism: Glomeris maerens (assembly GCA_023279145.1). Lineage (NCBI taxonomy): Eukaryota > Metazoa > Arthropoda > Diplopoda > Glomerida > Glomeridae > Glomeris > Glomeris maerens. Next base: position 14,715 of record WWPM01015596.1, on the reverse strand, counting down.
CAGCTCCAATATAGTTGGTAGTGCTACACATTGGAGGTTACACAGGAGGGTGGTGTTGTTAAAGCAGATAAAATTTTGAGGAGTGCAGATGACAGACATGCAGAGACATAAAAGGGGCCAATTTCTGTCACAGGCAAACCTTTGATTAAAGCTGGTTTGCATGCAAAGTCACGATGGCCCCTTTTGCCCCGCGGCACTCGTAACCCAGCCACGTGATTGGCGAAAAATACCCTTGGAATATGACGGACCAATGGGCCGTTTTCTTTACTATTCTGCAAACATCTTGCTCAGCTCAGAGGCTGCAACAGCTCAGATCTGGCTGTGACCGTGTTCGTTGGGGGAGCCGTGAACCGCGTCACGTGACACTCTTACCAAGGGCCGAATAAAATTTCCAACATTTCAATTGGGCCCTTTTTGAGGAGGACAGAGAGGCAAATCTTAAAGTTCAGCCACGTCCTCGCACTCTGCACCACTTTCCAAAACTTTACCTTAATTATTCCGCACCGCTGAACAACGTAAGGATGAGCAAACCTTAAAAATGCCCTTCTTCGTATCGTGACACGATTTTTAATCCAACCCCCCCCCCCACCGCCCCCTATACATTACCACCCACCCCGACATATTTTAACTCTTTCCATTTTCAGAAGTACCAATATTTCGATTTTAAAGTTGACCGCGCGGGAACACGCGCGCGTACATTTTTCACACACATTGAAATCAAACTTTGGAAGCACTTAGGGCACAAACTTTAGCATTAAGTAGTAGGTTTGCATTGCATTGCATTGCTTCTGCTTACAGGGCGAACCAAAATTACTTGCACGCCATTTATGGGAAAATATTAAGAGCACGTAATTTACACAAGGTAATGAAAGAAAAAGCCCAAATCCCACCGATTCAAAAAGTGTATACAGTATATTAGATATTGTCATAGTAGAAAATCTTATATGAGGTGCCCTTACGTCACATGCCCTTACGTTCAGATGCTCTTAAGTTAGTTGTTCTTATCTAAGGTGCTGTTATATCGCATGTTACATTATAGATAATTCTGATACCAGATGATCTTGTATTAGGTGCCCTTATACCATCATGTGTCCTTACATAAGGCGCTACTATACGTCAGATGCTGTTACAACAGTTACTCTTACATTAGGTGATCCTAAATGTCAGGTGCTCTTATAGCAGATGCCCTTATAGAATTTTCCTTTATTTCAAAGTGAATTTACGGCCCTTAAGTCAGGTGCTACTATAATAGGTAAGCTGTTTTATCAGTTACTCTTATACGAGGTGCTCTTATGTCAAGTCCTATAATAAAAGATGCCCTATTATCCGGAATATCAGATGCTCTTATAGCTATAAAAAGGGCTCATTCAGTCTCTCTCTCTCTCTCTACCCATGGGCGATGTTCCAAATTGGGTCCTAGAAATGTGCTGGTGCCGTTAGCCGAGTGAACGTTATATACACTGACTGAATGTACAGTTGGCAAAGTAATTTTTAGCAAGTGCAATAGAGGAAATGAAGGAGAATTTGGATGTGGAAATAAGATAAGAGTGGTTCTTATGGCCTCCGGTTGAGCAATCAATAAAATGCGTTGGCAAAAACTTGGCTAGGGCGCAAATTTCATAATATTAGGGAAACGATGCCAAAGGGCAGTCAGCACATTTTGCACATACACGCAGTCCTGGTACTGAAATGGGCCAAAAAAGTTCTGGGGGAAGATGTCAATAAAAGTCGAACATTGCCATAGGCTTTCATTTGCAAGTACAATCGCAATTACCCTTAAATATATATTCAAAGGTCCTAATGTACTGAAAGGAACTGCAATCACATTGCTTTTTCGTACAAACCTGTACGAAAGAAACAGAGCTGTCAGTCATCAATTATTTTTTCTCTTAATTTGGACAAAATCAAATGGAAAACAGTTATTTATACATTATTGAAACCCATAAAACAGCTTTTGTGATTTCATATTTAAAACAAAACCAATTTTTGAAATTTTGAAAAACAGTTCTCCAGTACTTAGTGCGCAGAAAAACATACAATCATTGGAGCAATACAGTACTGTCTTAAAAAGTATAGCAAAATTTGAATTTTATTTTGGAAAATAATTTCCCACATAATTAAAACAATAAAAAGGCCAATTGTTTTGTAAATTACAACTCATCTTTAGAAGTGACTTTTTTTTACATAATTTATTATGAATTATTTATTAGAGTTTATAATGTTTTGAAATATATGTGCTGCAGGAAAGTTTAACTAAAACTAATTCAAAATTATATTCAAAAAGACAAACAACACTAACCTAAAATGAATTAGAAATAAAATAAAAACTATTTTCATAAATGATTACACCCTCTCAAGTAATTATTAGGAATTTGACGTATTTCGAAGTAATATTGTTACATATTTATTGAACAAATGAAGAGTTATAACAAAAATCTCAAGCAAATATGGAAAATGTTGCAACACTTCAGTTTTTTCGACTCTTCAACTAACCCATAGTAATATTATTATTGCTACTGTTCAAATTCAAACCCTGCTTGGCTTTCTATTGGCTGTAGCAAAGGGCATATCCTATTCATGAAGGAATTTGGGTGCAAAGGAAGGAAAGATTCCACGTGGATGAGTCATGAGTTAAATTTAGTTAATAAGATGAACTGATGCATAAAAAATAGGAAAAAATAGGAATTTCTTTGGAAATATTGGAATCTTCAGAAAAATAAGATAATATAGAGAGTGCAAGAAAACTTGGCATCTTGAAATTAAAGGCGACCGCGAAGGAGCAACACGCGTGCGCGCAAGCTGCTGATGCTGACTTGCGCATTCAAGATCAGTGTCTGGCTGAAATTGGAACCTATGGGAAATGGATGGAAGACAGTTTAGATATATATATATATTTAGAGAAGCTATTTTCGATGTTAGTGGCAAAAGGTGGTAGGTATGAGGTTTACGTGTCTAGCGGATGGTTTGCGGTAGCTTATCGGTTCACCACCTGCCAAAATGCCAAACGTCGCCCATCCACCAAATTCCCAAATCCCAAAAGGCGTTTGCACATCTCAATTGCAAACATTTCGCATGCCAAATACCCACTTTCCCTTTATAATCACCACTTTTGCACAGCCAAACTCGGCAAATCAAACAATCATCCCGTACCTCGCGTGAGCGCTACATACAAGACAGCCACCCACGCAACACGTACAATTTTCTTTAAGTCCACACAATTAAAAGACAGAGAGACCAAATCATTATTTATCCATGAATAATAATTTACACCAAAACAACAAAAGCAAAAATTCAAATGCCAATGCAATTCCTTATCGGCTGCGTGTCCGTTTGCGTTTTCCTTTCCGTGACCACGCGCAATCATTTCGCGCCAACTCAAATAAAATGCCAGAAACCATACGAAATATCATCGCTAAGGTGAGATCCAGCATTGTATGGAAGTAATTGTTTCATTAGTTAATAGGGAATAATTAAATCAAAATAAAAAACCCCGTATATCGCGTGCGTGCAAACAAACGAATTCACCGACAACATTAATAATTAATTCTAATAGGGGAGGGGCAGATTAAAATGACTAAAACAAAAACACTAAAAGTTACCACAGACTACAAGCAAATTGTATAGAATTATGTATAATAAAAATCCTATTACACGAGATTTTAATTTATGGGTTGCATGCGTGTGCGCAAACAAACCAACCAACTCACAGATAAAGATAAATATGGGACGAGGAAATGGATACAAGTGGAAAGATAATTTAAAAGTTACTACATTTTTAACAAGTTCACCGCAGAATTATGGATATTACAAATTCTATTACATATGAAAGATTTCAATTTTAACAGTCAAACCATGCATTTGAAAAATCCACGTGAAAATGTAACAAATTTGTTGCTAAAATGAGTCGCAACTAAGAATAGTTTCTATTGATGAGAAAAACATAACACAAATTTTTACAAATCAACCATCCAGATTGAGAAAAAGTTATCATCGTCAAAGTTTTTTCTGATTTTGTTAAACTTCCTATTCTGGAAATTATTGTTAACAACTAAGAAAGTTAAACTACGGGAACTTCCCTTGTTAGTGGTCATATTTGAGCTCTAGAAACTTGCAGAAAAAGTGACAAAAATTTGCAAAAATGGAGGGAAAGAGCTTCCAGGCAGGATGTGCCTTGCCTTCAGTGTAAACAAACATGGTAAAAACAACAAAAATGAAACTTGCCGAAGAAGTATGTATTACATTAAAACATGCTAAAATATAAGAAAATACATTAATTAATCCGCTGAATTGTGACAAACTAATAATATAAATCTGTATGCATAAAATGTAATGGCACAATGCAAAATATCCCTTCTTGAAGTTGAAAGCTGCAATTTCTAATCGTCACGTATAATAAGTTCCAAAATTGTCAAAGAAATACTGTATATTTCATATAGAAAAAGAAGATATAGCAGCAAACAAGAAAGCCAACATAATTGTTTGCTACTGGAGATCGGTATGAAATTGCTGTTTTTCAAGGAAACGATGATTAAATCCCACCGGAGAAATACAATAAATATTAGAGTGTACATATCGATTGCAAGAGTACGTTATTACAGTTTACACTGTGTTTAATACCCTCAAAGTGCACGTATCATTTTTTCAAGATGATAGGATTCTCTTTCCTTTTAAATTGAGCAGCCACAAAATGCCAATCATATTCTTGTTAGTAAAGTAACTGCTTTGACATAATTTTAAATCCCTAGAAAACTATTCCAGAATTGTTATTATATTGGTCCAAAACAATCCTGCGTACCCATTCCTGTCAGAAAATATTTTTGTATATACATACTAGTCAGGCCCAGTCGAGAAAAATCTTGAAGCCCCGCCTTCGCGAGGCTGAAATAATGGACAAACCCATTTTAAGCGATGATGGAGCTCAGCAAACACCTGAATCTGAAAGCCACTTCAAAGGGTGGCATACTGTGTCCAATTGAGCCCTACCAATCAATTATGTGGGCCAATCCGTGCGTTTGAACTTAGCAAGGGGCGGGGCTTGAAGCCAGTTCTCACATGGAACAAACTATAGTGGTTTTAATTGAAAAATTCATATTAGAAGAGGATCTTCATGACTAATATTGCAAAGCGTATATTTTGGTGTCGTACATCGCGTGCGCTTTCTGCGAAGCCTGTTATGCGATAAAACCTGTCTAAGGCGGCATTGCGTAAAACGTTAATGATATTTTATCTTTCTACCACGGAAACTTGCCACATCAGGCCTGCATTCACACCAATCACTCTTAACGCTACGCATTAGGACTTCGCGACAGATTTCCAGCTCCGACAGGCTTCCAATTTATCCACGTTCCGCCTCTTTAAGTCGTTCCTGTTTATGCATGTCTACCAGTGTGTGCAAGATGTATTTCATTCCTCTTTCGGCCATGTTAATTACACAGAATGCATGGCAAGTTTCACTCGGACCTCCCACTGAGTTACTTATAAGAGCAGGTGTGAATCGTATTAAATTTGCCGGAAGCCGACTGTGCTCGTCTCACCGTTGTTGCCTTTCTTCCTTCCCATCATGCACCGTAATAATGCAAACTAATTCCCAAACATTCTTCTGTCTGCCAGCAGAATGATAATAATGATAATAAGAACATGTACCACCACGCAAGAGTGCCAAAGTGACACGCTTGCTGTCCTCTTTGCCGGAAATAATTACAATTTCTTACCCACCTACAATTTCACTTATTCTTCAAATCCAACCCACATAATCTTACCCTAAACAAGTTGCAAATGCATGATGGGAAGTCAAGTGAAAAGGCCGCACAATGTAATCCAGACTGTCCCAATTGCTACCAGACCTAATATTTCCTCGGTAACTTTGCGGATATTCAACGTATTTGGATGAAATTTTGCACAGAACATATACTACATCAAGTGAAGCAGGATTATATCGCCACATGTGCTGAAAGTGGTTAGGAATTGTAGAAAGTAGATATTTTCATTCTTAAATGATCTTGATGTGTGTGATTGCGCGCAAATGGAGGATATTTTCAGCACAGGTTTTACAGAAAAAACATTGCGGGAAAGAGCATTTAAGACCTTAGAAGTTACTAAACATAATATCTGCACCACATGTTTGCTCACATAAATTTACTTAGACATACACATGTACTTCAATTTTCTGACATATTATAGGAAAATATTTCATTTTCAGCCGCGTCATCGTGCACGGTAGTAGACTCCATTTTCGTTCTCATTACTAGCACCTGCATAATAATCTTGGAAATTGATATCCTTCACTCTATACAGGGTGTTTCCTCCCAGATGTCACAAACTTACAGGGTTTCTTCTCTGCATGAAAACAAGACATAAAGTTCCTATAAACCCATGTCCCCAAACGCTTAGTTTTTTACGAAACACCTACGTAAAGTACGACATACATAATTCATGCTCCCCGCATCTTTATTAGGAACGCATACGAGTCCTTAATAAATTATCAATGGAAAGATGTAGGGAGCATGAATTATGGATGTCGTATTTTACGTAGGTGCTACGTAAAAAACTAAGCGTTTGGGGACATGGGTTTATAGGAACTTTATGTCTTGTTTTCATGCAGAGAATATACCCTGTAAGTTTGTGACATCTGGGAGGAAACACCCTGTATAACTAGTTATCACTGTCATCACACAGTTATTATTATTATCATTATGATCATCATTATCAACGCAAGGTGCGTGCTGAACGCGCTTCATGTTCGCAATCTTGCGCATCCGCGGTGCATAAAATAAGCACATAGGGTTGGAAGTATAGCTAATGAAAAGACTGGTATCAGCTAGCTGCCAAAATGTTCTGGGTTTTGTTGCCAAATAGAAGTAGGAATTTAGACTTTCTTTCTCTCGACAAAGGAAAACGTGAAGTTGTCACAAAACAGTCTTATTACTTCTTATTCTGGACTATAATAAAATACAGAATAGTCTTTAAAAGGATCTCGCATTTTACAGCCAACTGTATTGATTAAGTAACAGCACTACAAAAATCTCGAAAATAAATCAAGTAAACAGCAGTGCTGAATATCACGAATCGCTAGCTCGCGCGGCAAGCCTACCATAAAATTCCCGATAACACAGTAGAAAATTAAGAAACATCTATAAGAAATGCAATTAAACGCATTATTATGCTCCAATATAAGTTAAAATATTTATGTAGGTGTATGATAAAGAACTTCAATCTGATAACACTAATTCAGGAAATCCCTTTTGCGTTTCATCCAACTACGCAGCGTCTCGCAAGATATAAACGCAAACAGCAGTCGGGATGTACTCAGTATGCAAATAATTTTCAAGCAGACAGAAGGAATACCTCAAGCTTCGATTCAATGTTCAGTTATGAGTGGGCATTGTTAAGTGGTACTCCGGTAAAAGAGGCACTTGGGGAGTTCAAGTTAATACGCGCGGTAAGACTGTATAATTCGCTCGGTCAGTCAGTGAAGTCAGTCAGTCATTGCTTATATGTAGTGTGTATGTGTATATGTAAGTGTGTGGAATAGAAATGAAGTGAAAGGGGAAGGGAAAAATCAATTACAGAAAATTCGCCAATGTTCAACTGCTCGGAAGCAAGCATCCCTCTGCGCAGCCACCACAAAGCCATTTTCCGAGCCATAAATCTGGAAATTGTGCCAGATAGGAGGACAGGGTAGATTTGCAGCGCCAACCTTCTCAATAATGATCGCCTAAGGTTAAGATGTAGCAGAATCGATCGCAGACAAATCGACTCTTCACATCAAAACCCCATCAAAAAATGGCAACCTTCACGTTTGCAGAAGACGTCAAACCTTAGCAACCTTCTTAGTCTTCCAAATTGGTTCCAGATCACCGATTTCCCACCAATACAAACACTAATTCTAGTCTACATCCTTGAAATCTACACAGTTGTCCACCGCAAAAAAATATACAATTGCAAAAATCATAGCGAACAGAAAAACTCACGCAAAATGTACATGCAAAGGGCATCGGACCACTGGTCTCCGAAAGGGCATCGCAATAATATACAACTCGATATTCAGTTCATACTTCGAATGTTTTTGTTACGACACGAAAATCTTTAGATACGAGGATTTGAGAAATGTCCAGGTCAGAACTTCACATTTTCTCCACATGTTGGCGCTTTCTGGTATCGATTGCGGTGTAGTGTATCAATATATGTATAAATGTATGAAAGACATGTATGTATTACGTATAGTATTTGCGTTTTGTTTATCGCTAAAAAAGCTCGTTTATCAGGGCAAACGTTTCGAGGGAAATGCAGCAATTCTTGTTATATTCTTTTTGTATCTTCTATGGTGTATTGATACCGGTATATGAAACAAATGTATAAAATGTATCGCATATATTCATTGAGCTTGCGTTTTACTGAAGTTGCGATGTATCGCGAATAATAATAAACTTGTAATCTTTTACATCGAAACTTTCGAGAAAACTCTTGTTTTCTTAAAAGGAGAACATGGAATAAGGGGTACAAAAAATTCAAAATGGCCGTCAAAAACACATTTTTCTCTTATTCCCAAAAGCATTTACACTTTATTTACACCCCTAGTATCAATTTATCGGTTCAAACGAGCAGCAAATATTGCCTAAACGTTTAGGAAAACAAGCTAAAACATGTTGATATAAATGAAAAGCAAACTTCGATAATAACCCAAACAGAGATGTATTAGCCCCATGTTGACTACATATTGGCCCTATTAATTTTGTCATGCAAGTACCTATTAGTAATTTCCATTGCAAATAATATCGACCATTATAGCAACTCGAAAAAATAACATTTATGAAAGCAATGGAAGTGTGTGTCAACTAACCTAATTACATGAAATGCATATCCAATTAGCAATTTTCCGTTACTGTTTGCTTCATTGATACATATTCGAGAAAAATTATAAACTCAATACAATTTATCATCTTTTAGGTACAACTTCGTAAACAATTGCATTTCACAGGTGCACAAAGAAATAAAAACTAGTATCAGTTATATTGCACTGCCCAAAATATAAAACTGCACATGTTTCATATTTATCTTTACAGTTTTTTTAATTACATCAAATTTGTCGCCTTATTATATATAAACGAACAAACTTTGCGAACTGAAGTATTGAACATCAAAATGGCAGCAGAAAAAATGATCTCAACTGCATTTGCAATGGTGATGCTATTTTCTTGAATTTCACTGTAATAATTAATTGTTATTAATGTTATAATTGTAAATATTCATTCTACTTTCAAGGCTTTATTATTGGTGTGTATTATAAGTAATGCAAATGCATTGGAAATTGGGAAAACAGCTAAAAATGATCCACACTGTCTATCATGGTCAGGAAAAAAAATATGCACAATGGAATATCAACCAATATGTGCAAAGCTGAATGGGCAAATAATCCAGGGACCGAATCGAAGTTGCTTTTGCACAAAATATGGATCCACTGATGCAGTTATTCTATCAATTGGTAGAATTATTAATTACAATTAAATTGAGCAAACTTGGCTAAATTTTATTAATGCATATATGTATATTATTTAACAGGTTTCAATGATGTGCCTTCACAATGTGAACCAGTAATGATGAGAAGGAAATAAGAAAATGTCATCAAATCAACCTTTCAATCTTCACAATAGATATTAGAAATATATATTTAAAACAATAATGTATTCATTAATGAAATGATTACTTCACATTATAGGTTTCATGATTCATTTAATTTACACTTCAAGTAGAAGGTCCTAGGACATTTTGCCACCAAAGGACACACTGTGTAAACAGAACTAGACAGACACCCATAGCGAGGATCCGTTATACAAAAAGACCTAAAGATTTGGGAAACAAGGCCCCTAGATGTTATTACACGTGGTGTTAAATAATTATTAGATGTATCGGTGCTAGTATCGATACATGTTTCGATACACGCGTCCATATTCACTTCCAGCACAAGTTTCAATCGCAATGGGTCATATTAACCAATCACATCTCGAAAAAGCGTAGTACTATCACAGTGATCATCGCCTACTATGTGGGCAAGTGTAGTAAGTTAACTTGGCAAGAACTTTGAACTAATTAAGTACACTGAGCGTTCACTTTGCAAACATGCCTGAATTTTTCATGAAGCAACAACGTACCGGCAGCATACGTGTTCTCGTTATAAAGGGCACATGGTCCTGTACGGATAATAGCTGCAAAGTTCTAAGCTGTGCATTAACAAACAAACATTATTAATAATTCCGAGGAGCAAGAAGAAAGCTTGGCTTCTTTTTTTTTAATTAAGAGCTGAGGGAGAGAGTTAAAATAAAATAGTACAAAAGAAAAACCTTGCCGCAAGCCCCAAAGGCATATCTGGGAACGAGAACCCAGAATACGCGATGTCTGCGAATTCATCTACCGACTACCCTGATCAACTTTTATCTGCTTGCCCAAACAGCCCACAGCCAGCTATACAGAGAGAGAGAGAGAAGCTGGGAACCGTTAAACCCCTGGCAAGACGCTGCCGTTGCCGCGGCAACGAATTAGCGCACCGCTAAATCAAGAGGAATTATTGTCATGCAAGAGGCAGCCTATGCGAAAGGGGCCCAGGGCTTAATTGCGAGCTTAATTAACAGCATACATCAACAGTAAACATTTTCGCGTCCACTGAGCCGACCCCTTGGTGCAAAATTATATCCGTGTACATACATACATATACGTGTACACGCGTCGCACGCATCTCGCGTTCCCCGAAAAATATCGTTTACCCTTGCTTCTTTGAAACATGTTTCATTTAACCCCGTCTTTGTTCGTACAATATCAACACATTAACAATGAAAACGTTTCGTTCAAACAACTGGCCCGAAAACAGATTTTCCCAAAGTACACGCGTGTCGCGAACTCGAAACCATGCGCAGCAGAACTGGTGACGACGTAGTGCAGCGAAGCAAAGGGACAGTGTTGCATTGTGGGTTGGAAGTGTAATGGAAAGCTGCCAGCGGTGCAATGGGGCTGTTATTATAGAAGTTAGCGGTAAGTGGAAAGCAGTAGAACAGGGCCTGAAAGGACCCAAGCAACTGCGTAAGCAACAGAGGTTATGTAGACAACGAAGCCCTGCCCACGTGTTTCCCGTTCAAAATGGCAGAGAGAATTAAATGATCCAGCAAATGTACAGGGTGTCTCTAAATTCATGATCAATACTGACAGGGTATCTTCCCTGCATGAAACCAAGACAGTTCCTATAAACCTATGTCCCCAAACGCTTAGGTTTTAAAGTAGAACCTCCACAATTCATGCTCCCCACATCTTTCCATCCCTACCAAAAAATTTTTAAAGCTGCCGCAGGTCTGCAATAAAGCTGTTAATGTTTCACTTGCAGCTTTATTGCATACTTGCATGCACGCAGCAGGTTTGCACATTGCAGGCATGTGGCATGCATGTGACAGCCAACAATTTTTGTTAGGGATTGATCATTCATTATACGTTCCTTCATGTATTGTTTTCATGCAGGGAAGATACCCTGTCAGTATTGACCATTAATTTAGAGACACCCTGTATAGAACAGGAGTTTGTTTCAGATATGATCCTTCTCCAGAAATACGTCTTCAAGCAAATCTTTCTTAAAACACGTCTTCAAAAAGATCCTTCTAAAAAAACACCTCCAAAGATCTTTTTGAAAAATTGCGTCTTCAAAAAAGACGCTTCCAAAAAGAGATCTTCAAAATAGAGACTTTTAAAAAAAGACACCTTCCAAAACACTCCTGTCTACAAACAAGACACATACAGGGTGGCCCATAACTTGTATATACTTTCAAGAACAAAACAATTATTTAAACCCTGCACCACTTTGAGCGACTAATTCTAACCAATATTCTTACGAAAGATACCCAGATGAACGCAGCACCACGAAACACGACACTACCATGTGCGCTCATGTCACAAGTCTATTACAATTTCCAATATGAAACTGCAATACCATGAAGAGCAATTTCCAGAACTATATAGTGTTAGCTGGATTTTGGCTATAAAATTTGCCAAGTTTATCAAGTGATTTGAGCTCGTAAATTAAGTAAACACTGAACTGGAGCAACACATAAATCAAAGATGAAAACAGAATCGAGTCGCTCACTAAATTCCCAAGCATCAGCTCAGAAATTTATGTTGCGCACGTGTAATAAACTAGCAACCGATACTATCAAAAAGCGAACTTTGCCAGCAGCTCCAAAATATGGAAATCGCAGTAATAATAAAATTGGAGGAAGAAGTAGAAGCAGCAGAAGAAAAAGGGGAGGAGGAAAAGGGGTTAATCAGATATAAAAAAAGAAACGATGCAGCAGCTTGCGTCAAAATTTGCGTGTTGACGGCTAAAACACGTAAGGACCCACACGAGAAGTTATTAATTTGCGGAAGAATATGAAGAAAGGATCGATGAATGTGCGAATTACCTTCCCTCCTAAATACTTAAGATTACAATAGTCTCACTTGCTGAAAGCAGCATCCCTTCAAATCAAGGGGATTTGGATTTTTATCACGCATGTAGTCTTAGTTTCACGCGCAACCGAAAATGAGATTCATACTCAAAATTTCTGGAGGTTACCTTCCACAAATCTTAACAATACTATCACGTTCTACTTAAAAAAAATCATTCAATTCCATTCCTTTTTGTTGAAGATATCAATTGAATTCTAGGACATAAAGCAAACGAAACACCACGCGTGTAAAACGCACGCTTGCCGACCAATCGAATTTAACAAAAATTTAAATCAATTCTGCAAAGAATCTTCTTTCACATGATACATTCTCTGAATAGAGCTAACTAGTTGGAATTGAAAAACTAGCATCTTCCAAAAAAGCAATTTTGGGTTTGAGCACACGCGTTTTAACTTATAGCTTCCTGGATCTCGCAAGAGTCAACTTTCAGTAATACTGCCATATTCCACATGGACCAAGACGTGTTCTGCTAAAAATTTCATCCAAATCTATTGCATGCTTTTGAAGATATAGTTTGAATTCTGGGATCAAAAGCAAGTGAGACTCCGCGTATGTAAAACACGCGTTTGCGCGCCAAGCGTATCGAGCCAAAATGCAAACAAAAATCATTCGAAAAATGCTTATTTTCATATGTGAAACGTCTGAGAAGTGACTAAACCCATGTTGGGCTTGAGGAATAAATCGCTGTCATGTGGAGTTGTCGCGTGTGTCGCGAGCTGCCGCTTTTATTTGCGCCTTAATCAATGGTTGACACGAGGCCCAAAGCCTGCTTATCGTGACGCCTTGAAATCCTAATTAGCCACCTAATCGCCAAAGAGAGGACACCCAAACTTACCTGCTACTCAACACGCAAGACTTGCAATGAAAGCTAGCGTATGCTAGCGCAGTGCTAAATTAATCAGGCAACACAACACGGGCCTCGTGTCGCAAACCGACAGGCATCCTTAAAGAAGAGTGAAAATTGAATGAATATATAGGCCCATGTGTGTGTATGTGCCACTTTAATCTTATAATCCTTAAGTTGGATGCGCCTTTCTTTTAGTTGCTGCATTTCCATCTTGCGCTTGTGAAGATAACACCAAGATGCATGCGCGAATCGCAATACGGTGACTTACACGTAAAATTAAAACTTCTAAGTGTAATTCTTAATATTTTGTCACTTTGTTAGGCAATTAAGAGTTAATAACAGAAGAGCTGAAGAATCATGCAATGCAAATGTCCCAAATTGCAAACGCAAAACGCAGAAGTGGGTAGTGAATTTTACAGACTCCATGCCATAATTTTTGCAACAAAAGGAGACCGATTTCAGTAAACGTCCTTATACCAGCATATTTCGTATGAAGCAGTTTATGTTTAGTGAAAATTGAATATTGTTCAAGTTATATATACTGTATATTTATTAAATACGAAGACTCGTTGCGAGTGAAACAATATTTCATTGATATACGTGTAAAACAAATAGCTGAAAGCGGCCTCTGATGGATTAAAATTCCTCTATAATACGATCTAGTTTAAGATCAGTAAAGAGAATGCAGAGGAGCAAGTGAATTACACGTGCAACTGTATTTTGTTAACGTAGAACCACATATGTATACCATTTTTGCGCAAATATTCCTAGAATGACAGGATGCCGATTTCAGCAAATGTCTTACTGCCACTTTCATTTTATAAAACAAAGTATCTTCTGTACAAATATCATTAAATATCCTTAACAGCCTTCCCTTGAATAAAAGTGCAAATTTATTTTGTAACGTTGCGTTGTGTTCACTACGTTAGCGCGAAAATCACTGGATCAAAAAGGATGCCGCTTTCAGCAAATCTCTTAATATCACCCTGTTTCCCATAAAACAAAGTAGGTATCTTCTGTGAAAACATTATTGAAACTCATTAACTGTCCTATCCTACAATTATATGTGCAAATTAATTTTGTGAGTGCTGCATCGCGTTTACTACATCAGCGCAAACATTTCTGGAACAAAAAGAGATGCTGATTTCAGCTGAAATCTTGAAACACATTGTTTCACGTACATGTATATATATATTGTGTGCAAATTTTAGTCCATTTCATTGGATATCATCCAAACTAGAGATCCTATTCGGGATGCTAAAGCTAGCGAACCGCTTGTATGATCGAAGTCGAAGAAAGATTGTGAAGGGAAGAATTGATGGACGGCTTATACCTATTGACTTAAGGAGTTTGAAACGAAGAATGGAGGTTTGTTGGGGGGGGGGGGG
>WWPM01015592.1:0-20275 GCA_023279145.1 Glomeris maerens | reverse complement strand
TACAAAAGCAGGAAATATGCTGTTGTGAAGAATGAAAGGTCTCTTGGACGTGGCAGCAAAAAGTATCAATTTACAGAAAAAGGATCCAATTGTAATATGAATTCAAAGGAGTTTATTACAGTTGCGTCATCTATACACAGTTCTCTGAGTCATGTGTAATTCATTAAACCACCGCAAAAGATTTCATCAACGGAATAAACCAATATTAATAACTTTGTAAGCAAGCCAAACTGCTGAAGCGTGTTACTCTTCATTTTGTGGAAAGTACACATGAATCCCTGAAATTCAGAAACTTAATTCGTATACAGTACATATTATAGGGGAACACGTAAGCGAAATCACATGATAATTTCAGCTAGTTCATATAACGTCATGTTTGATGAAAGTGCAGTGTATAGAAGAAACTTTTTCCCGCTTACATTGTTTTTTTTTTATAAGTTGGATACTATTTTTTTAAACAATGTTTGGCAAGGCGTTGAAGGAGGTAAATGCGGCATTTGTTGCTGACAAAAGTGCAGGTGGAACCTTGAAGGCGCCACTGTAGCAGCTTCTTGTAAAAGGGCAGGTGTTGCCCGCACCACACAAGAACCACCACCTAATATCCCACTACAGTTACTACATACAAGTACATTCATGCAACTTTTAAATTGTATATAAATTCCCCCTTCTTGCAATTAGCCAACCGCATAATGTCATTCTTCTTTTTGACAAAATGCGCCACCGGAAATACAAGGTGACCACTTCCGTGTTGTGTTGTCTGCCATGTTATATAATGTAATCTAAACTATATTATTATTTGAAACAAGACGCTATTTCCACTATGAACCGTATCTTTGCTGCATACACCTAATTATATTTTATCTATTGCCATTTCCACTTGACAAGTTTAGATTTTGGTTTGTAGTCAATTGATGGGTGTTCTTGCCATTTATTTCTTATTTCATGCAATCAACTTGGCTATATTGTTAAAAATGCTGACAAGGAAATGAAATTCAAGTTTGAAATGAGCATTGTTCTCACATTTATATGTATGTATATATGGAGAACTTCTTTTCATTAACATCACTGCAGAAAGTGAAAGTCAATTGAGTATTTTTGTTTGTGTTCTTTAATTAATACGCTGATTTTTTCCTTGTTGGAATAATGAACAACTTGGCAAGACATACTGCTTGTAAAACTACAGGAACTCGTTACATAGTACACCATTGCAGTATGTAGCACAGTCGTCATGAATAATTATCGGCAATTATTCATGGAAGCATTTATAACGCATACTTGATGTATTTCTCTTGCGGCAAGAACAGTTGGCTCAGGTGGTTGTCTACATTATCATTCCGGGCTGATTTATCAATTTCCTAGTTCTGTACAAAGTAATTTCAAAAACTATTTTAAAAATCAGCATTAAAGACAATTAAGCTCAATTTGTTCCAAACTTAGATTTATGATTTAGAAAACCACTACTCGAGAGTGGCTTCCAATTTATGAGTTTGCCATGTACCAACTGTCATCACTAGAGTGCGGATTTTACGTGCATTTTGTGCGCAACTTTACTTGCTAAAATTAGCCCAAAAAAACATACAAAAACGTACACAAAAATGATGTCCAAATAATTCCAAATGCAATTAAAACGCTTTTCTGTAAGATTCCTAATCATAATACGTTCAGGAAAAAAGTTAGTACTTGCACGTAAAATCCGCACTCTAGTCATCACTGTTATCAAATTTGACACATGAGGGCTCTTTTAAATTGTTGTGTACTATGTATGGCTGTGTTACAAGAAAGACAGAAACCATCGCAGTTTAGATGTAAGACGTATTGGTTTGTTGAAAAGATGCGGAATTTTCGTCAAGAGTTTGGTTTATTTCCAAATTGAATTAACAATTGCTGCAAACTTCGACCTTTGCAATATTGACAAAAATATATGGGTACCTATAATCTACCAAAGAACGTGACACTATAGTGGTAAAATAGCTGGCAAAAAAAGAGACAAGAATTATATGTTGGATAACAAGGCCTTGTGCATGCGGCCATGATTTATTTGACATGTGTGATAATGCTCATGCTGTTTTGGTTATTCTTTCTGAAAATTTAAATTAGCTGGCCATTCACAACCGCTCCAAGCCACTCCAAATTCGTCAGCGAACGTCTCATCAGCTGGTTGAGAACAGTGAACGTTTGGTTTAAGTTGAAAAGTTGAAAAGAAGACATGGAAGAAGATGAACTGTTATATTATGCAGCCGTTTGTTTGTACTTGAAGACAAGGAAGCCAAAGAAGAAATGGTCAAATCAGCGGCTGCTCAATAGGAGTAGCCACACACATGCAAATTTGTTCAAAGACCTTTCCTTAGAGCCCTCTGATTGGAGAAATTCCTTGAGGATGGACGAGAAAAGTTATTTTCAATTGCTCAAACTGGTTACTCCATTAATAAAGAAAAAAGATACAGTGATGCGACAAAGTATCACCCCCGATCAAAGACTTGCAGCTACACTTCGTTTTCTGGCCACTGGAATGAGCTACGAAGAGCTGAAATTTCCTACAGCCATATCTGCACAGTGCTTGGGAGTCATCATTCCAAAGACTTGTTTGGCGATTTTGAGGTGCCTGAAAGATTACATGAAGGTAACATTTTGTACTTATGTACCTGATAATTATTTTACTCGGCACTTTATCAGCATTTCCTGGTAGTAAGAGTATAATATTCTTGTTGGTTCTCCAGATGCCTGACTGCCAAAGTGAATGGAAACAGATTGCGCAAGATTTTGAGGATAGGTGGCATTTCCCACACTGCTTAGGAGCAATAGCCGGGAAACACATCAGAATCACGCCACCACCTGGATGTGGATCATATTTTTGGAACTATAAACAGTTCAACAGCGTTGTTCTCATGGCTTGCTCAAATGCAAATTACGAGTTCGTTTGGTGCGAAGTTGGTACAAATGGTAGGGTATCTGATGGAGGCGCGATCAAATACACAAAATTCTTCGACAAACTTTCAAGTGTTGGTCTCAATATCCCTCCACCAGAAGCAGCAGGAGGATCGATAACTGAACTACCTTATGTATTCATTGGTGACGAAGCATTTACTCTGAGTCCTGATTTCATGAAGCCATACGCTCAAGAAACCCTGAACACTGAAATGAAGATTTTCAACTACAGGCTTTCCAGAGCTCACAGAGCAGTTGAAAATGCTTTTGGGATGTTAGCTAATAGATTTCGCATTTTTCGCACCAACATAAACCTTGCTTTACCCAAAATTGACATCGTCGTAATGGCATGTTGTGTGCTGCATAATTTCCTCCTAAAAAACAACCCCGGATATGTTAGTAGTGAAGAGGAGATAACTGAGACCAACTTCGACACATTAACAGCACTGAATCCAATTGACCATCAGAATGAAAGTGACCCTGCAAAATTAGTTCAGAAAACTTTTTCAGAATACTTTAATGGTGAGGGACAGGTGCAATTGCAGAATGAAGCTGTGCTTTAAAATAGTAGGTAGCAATACATGTTTGATTGTGTTTACGTTCTTCTATAATATTCCCACGTTTGTAGCCTAATGTACTTATAATAATAAAGGCTGTAGTTATCCTCCAAAGCAGATTCCAGATTTTGGGCATTTCTCGGAGTGTCCTGGTCCTCAAGGAACATCAGTAACCCGTAATACCATCATTTTGGTACGTGGACTTCCGTGGCAGCCCCAGATTTCAGTGAGGCTTTCACCTGAAATTAGTACTCCGAAAAATTGTGATTAATCAGTTGATTGGTGAAAATATTAACAGCATTAAATAATAATAATAACAATAATAATACTTGCTCCACTTACCTTGTTTAATTCTTTCTTGAAGGAGCTTCTCATTGAGCTGATCTTCTTTTGTACAGTATCCTTTGTCGCTTTTGAGTTTTTTGTTTGCACCAAATTAACCAGCTGCTCCATTGCCACTTTTCGTTTAATTTTGTTACGATAATCTTCGTCAGGTATCCTCCTCCAGAGGCAGAGCAGCTGTTTATACAAGTCAATAAAATCAAGCATTAACTGCAGTTAAATAGAAAATATCAAGTAGGCAAAGGCCAATTTTCAGACAATATTATAATACCGATATTACAATACGTTTTCTGCACTTTAACTACTACCTAGTACATATAGGTAATCTGCAGATTAACCGAATACTGCACTTTAGCGGTAACATATACCTCAAACTGACCCATACAAACTCGGCCATTTTATATATTTTAATTGTTTTCAGTGTTGTAATGTTGGGGAATTTTATCCTGACATTTCTTTGTTATATTCATCCTGAAATTCATATGCCAAAAAAGCTTCCACGATACGCAACTTGCCCACGTGATCAATTGAAGATACGTAGGTATATGTGTTGAGGAAATTCAATAGTGCAATTATCACTGAGAATAACGATGTGATTGTGCCATGCATTTTATTATGATGATATTAAAAGTAAAGACTTGATGATTCAGCAAAGCTTGAATTTACTATTTTGATTACGCGAAGTACGTATAGTTAATTGACATTTTCGAGTAGTACTGTCAGTTTTGCATCTTGGAAGGGAGGGGCAGATGGAAATTTCCTCAGTGGTTTTAAGCATTGCTTCTATCTACTATAGTGTCCGGTTACCAAAGCAAATGTGGGTTTATTTACACTGTTCAGCATGAATGACACCGATTTTTGGAATCGTTAAACCGCATCTGGAAAATGTTGCGAGAGCACGTGTTCTGCTAATTCGTTCAATTTGAAAGGAAGTACTGTAGTTTCTGTAGTTTAGCTGTCATGGTAGTGGGAGTTTGTGTTTCATTTATTATACAGTTTTTCCTCAGTTTCGAGCCGGGCACACCTCGACTCTGAATCTGTATAAACGAATTTTTTCCACATTTTCATGTCTTTAGAGCGCGACCAGAACTGTTCTTGCAGAACCACCAATCCGAAGGCTTTCTTGGCACAACACAACCAGGATGTCAACTACAATAAAGCATCTCTTAAAGATTCCTACAAGTCACGGAAAAAAGAGAGACATTTTACCTGTTGTACAACCGCATGGAATTTCCATAATGCAGTTTTAGCAACAGCTGTGCAAAATACACTTGAAATTGGGGAATAAAGTTCTGAGAAATCTATGAATTTGAGCAATTGCTACAGTCACATCCTTCACAGCAAAATCGCAATTTTCAAAATCAGATTGTTGTTTAGACCAAAATTCACTTTACGACTGTTGTAAACTTGTAACTAGAAAAGCCACATCTATAGCAAAACAATTGTGGCTATCAGTAAGTCTTTGGGAATGAATACATCCAAACCGAACCTCACTACTGAAAATAGAAAATAATGTTTATTTACTTTATCTGAGAAAGAAGACAAACGAAATGAGATATGACCGTTGTGGAGAAAGACAACAAAACCGAGAAATGAAGTTGTTTTACATGGCGATTGATAATAAACTGGAACCAATTATGAAATGAAAATGGGGGTGCGGGGAAAAAAATGCAACAGCTCAGCTGGAAATTTACAGTCTTGAAAGCGTGGTTTTAACGCCAACTTTTATGTATTCATTGCAGAGATTAGATCGTCCTTGAAATGTTAAGAAGGGAGAAAAGGAGGAAGGGAAAGGAGCTGGAGGAGAGGAGGAAGAAGTAGAAGGGAGAAGAAGAAAAAAAATGGAGGTTTTTGGATGCCTTTGGACATGCAGCAAGCAGAGAGAACATTTGGAGGGCGACTGCAGAGCTCCTATACCTTCTCTTGAAAGGAGAAAAAGGGAAGAAAAGTATTATACAGTGCTATTATGACACATGGGGCCAACTTTGGCCTGTGTAATCTGGGCGAATGGGGTGTGAGAGACGCTGTTTTCAGGCGCCAAGTGGCGCCACTAGCCATGCACACTCACTGTATACCACACTTGCACTGAAACAAGCTTTTGTCCGCACTTGCACACATAATATAGCTTTGAAAAGCGCGTGGGAACCGACACAAAATCCTCACTTTCTATCAAAAACTTATTCTTTCAATCAGCCCTTCAACTTCCGCACAACTTTCTGTAAACACGAAAATAGCAATGAACAATTTGCCATCTCCCTTGTTACCGCACCAGCATTGCAGCAATAAGGACCAGTTGCAGAAAATGGAGATGAATTTCTGAGAAATATACCCTCAATAAGGAGAATTTGGGCACTTTTCAGCACTTTTTCAACTTAATTGTTTGACTCTGAATGAATGCAGCTGTTCTAAATAGAACAGTTAAATTTTTACGCAAATGCAGTGAAAATGCTTCCATTTTATTGTTTTGGGACGGAAATCTAGCTTGGAATTGCTGCTAAATATTCATTTTCATAACTTTGACGGTAAATTGTCCAATTGCGAAATATAAGGGGGCGAAACAGCCGCGTCAAAACAGGTGTGGCGAAGTGCCATAGAATGTCGCATGAGGGCGCCACCAGCTATACTGTGTTTTCCAACGAGGTTGTGTTTTCGTATGATATTTCATGCAAGTGATGCCGGTCAATTTCAGTCACGTTCTTTATTATGCAACGTTCTCATGTTGCTAACTACATTCCTAAAGCTGAGTTGTTGCTTTATACGTTTTTATGGTGCTACGGGGTTCTTTATTCGTGCTATTGTGTCTACTTATTCGCGCAAGGTAACTTACTACTTGTCGGCAAGTTTCTTGCTGGTACATTCTTGTGCTTGCAATAATTTGTCGGGCGGTTCTATTAGAATATTGCGTGCAATGTACTGCTACGCAACAAACTTGCAACGAATGTTGATGTCACTTAAACTTATCGTATCCCGAAAGCAAAACAATGATCGAATGACTTGGGCAGCTAGTTGGAAATGAAAACAAATGCTATTGAGTAAATTAAGAGCATGTGATATTGTTTTAGTTTTCAAATTGGAGAAAAACAGGAACACATGGGCTGCCTTTGAAACTGAGTGGCCCATAACTCAGTGGCGCCCTACTGGTGGTCAACTCTCGCACTACCTATATTCTATATTATATTCTAGATAATTTCAAATATTTAACTCCGCAAGATTTCCAGCCAGGATGGCGAATACTAAAAGGACCAAAAGTAATTCACAGTATTTATAATAACAATTAAATGGTATTATAGTTGCCAATGATTTATTTTAAACATTTTTAACAATTTAATTGTTATAGGATGTTTCAGATTACGAATGGGCAGTATGTTCCTCGCTTTTGGTTAAACTTCTTCCATGGTTTGTTGTACATATACTTTGTAACAATATCCTGGTGAAATTCAAACCAAGTGTAAGTTATTCACTTATTATACAGTGAAAATAAATCATTATTTATGTGTTGCAAAGAAGTGAATTAAAATGATATTTCTTTTACAGTTGCGTCCATCGTTTGGATTTGCAATTTCATTCATTTGCATCTGTCATTTCATTGGAGTATTAGGAGCATTATTTTTGTTTGTGCAAACTTTGGTGATCTATGCAGCAAGTTTGCTTAAACACAAATGGCTCTGTTGGTGCACCAGCTTAATGTTCCTTCTCATAATTCTTAATATGAACAAATCTGGTATCATTCAGGTATTTATATACAAAGTCGTCGTTTTATATTATCTACAAGAAATTACAATGCTTCTTATTACATTGCATGAAATCAGGATGTCATAGTGGATACCAACAGCACCGAAGAATATCTTTTGGCAGTTTCAGTCGCATGGGCTAATGCACGCTGTTTGAGTTTTTCTCTCTTACAATGTGATACTGAAAACTGTGGAAATGACAAAAGGAGACAACAATCTCATTTCCCTCTCCTCATTTTCTACGCATTCTACCTACCGGTATTTTTTACCGGTCCGTTGATAACGTACGAAGACTTTCAACGCGAGGTATATACATATTGTAGTATATTTTTTGCGGTGAAAACTATATCATTGACCAGCACAAAGCAATTTCATATTTCACACATAAATCTCATCTGCCACATTCAAAATTGATAGCAGCAAATTGCTGTCTTATACTGCGACTAAAAATGAAAGCATAGTGAGTTGAATATATGCGAGCAACAAAAATTTGTCATTCCCGTTTCATTTATTAATGTGCATTAAATAGTTACATGGATCCAAGCGAGCTACAATTTTTAATTGCATGCAGTTTATTTCTATTATATATGCAGGTTTCACATTTTATAGGCTTCGCCGGAATCCTAATCATGCGCATTACTGACCCGCTTGTAGTAGTTTCATGTGAAATTTATGTTCGCTCCTGTTTCGTTGTTCCAATAGCAAAGCTACTGTTTACATACCATTATTCTGGAATAACTGTGCATAAACTGAACCCTGGTCAACATGCCTTATCATTAATGCATCTGCTTCACCGATCAATGATTTAGCACCGCGATGCATAAGTTAAAGGCTCTCCAGTTATTCCGAAAGGATTTGTTTTAACGATTTAGTGTTTGTTTCTGTCGGTTTCTTATTCCGTTAATAGTATTACGAATTGGCCGCGCCGTGGACCCGGAAGAAAGCGATGAGGATTTTCGCGGCAGTTTTACGATACTCTTTCTGGATTCTGTTTAACGAATGGGTGCTGCATTGGTTCTACTTTTCGGCATTAAATTTCCGGCCCAGTTTGGTTTCACGCCTGCCACTCTGGCCGTTATGCGGTCTTGGATTTGCAACATCTCAATTTTTCATGACCAAATACGTGGTGCTGTACGGCTTTCCGAGCGCGATTGCCGATGCGGAGGGTTTCACTCTGCCACCGCATCCGAAATGCATTGCAAGGATACATTTGTATTCAGACATGTGGAGGTGAGCATTTAAAATTTGCCAATAGCGTTTCAATTTTGCTCTGGGAAAAAAATTGGGTGCGAGTTCATCGATTCAATTTTTCCCCTTAAAAATGCATATTTTAATGGATTTACCCTGTTTTCAGGCACTTTGATCGCGGCCTCTACATATTTCTAAAGAGGTGAGTGAATAATACGCATACAGTTGCTATTAATTAGATGACGGATTTTGCACGGTGACTGCAGTCGTGATTAATTGCAGGATGCCGAGAATAGCACGCACTTGTGCTCGTTTAATGTGGGCTAGGTTACGTAGTGAAGAATGATATGGTAACATGTAATTTTTCTTGCAGGTTTATATACGTGCCAACAGTTGTAAGCCTGGGGAATGGCTACGGCTGCAGCTCACCAACGGGGCGCAAGTTATTTGCCGGCGCGCTCTCCTTCGCTTTCGTCTGGGTGTGGCACGGAGCCTCGGACTCAGTTGGCATTTGGGCCCTCCTAAACTATGTTGGAATAGCCCTGGAGAATATTGCTCGGGCGTTTTCGGCTTCTGCTGTCTATCAAAATTTCCAGGTGAAGGACGAAATATATGTATGTGTAGTGATTGGTCGTGACAATCTGTATGTGATGAGTGGTTTGTCATCACCCAACCTTAGAAAACAATATTCATTTGTCAATGTGTTGGTATTGGAATCTTCTAAGAGAAATAAATATTTTGTATACAAATACCCAAATGTATAACTCTCATAGGTCTTCCCCTATTAGGTAATGGAACCCGAGCCCAATATGGGACAATTCTGAATAAATAGAGCTCAATCCTTACTCCCATTACCAAAAAAACACATATCAAAGCAAGTTTCTGTCTGTCCAAAATTGTAAAATAAGAGGGGTTCTATTGCACATGCAATAAAGTCAACTATTGAAATACAATCGATGTTCAAGTTGGCAGCCATTCATGTGCTTTAACCCTTTCACTGGCCTTGTCGAACTAACTGGGGTCTTTTTTCTCCCGAGACAAAAGTGTTGCATCATTTCAATGAATTGGGTAGTGAAAGGGTTAAGTAATGGCCGTCTGCTGTGCACATTTTGTAAATGGTGAACGGATGATGCGACACCAGACTGAATGTTGATTTCCAGCAACGATCGTGTACGTAATTGGATGTTTCGCAAATACAAACTTATCTCAATTTTAGAGCAGCAGAATATGTCCTTAAATGTCTAATTGAGAAGATGAGAAAATTTGCAGCATCAGGAAATTTGCAATGTATTTTATGTATCAAGTAGGCCTATATTAAGTCTTACGCTCCACGCCCAGTGGTGCAAAATCCACTTGCGTTGTAGGCCTAGCTAGGTTATTATACTTGCTGTTGCAACTTCCTATGCGCGCTAAAAGGCTAATTATTTCTGGTTAATACAGTGTAGCAATAATATAGTTGAACATCACTCTATGCTTTGCGAAACATTGTTTTGTACAGATTGATATCAACGAATTATGTTTTGCGTTGCAGCAACAATGGCTGTCTCCCGCTGCTTCGGTGCGCTTGCATGCAGCGGTTGCATCGCCTCTCCTCATGATGTCTGCCATATCGAATTTTTTCTTTCTGTGTGGATCCGAAATTGGAAACATTTTTGTGCACAGGCTGCTCTGGCAAGGTGCGTGAGTTGGCTTTTTACGTCTGCCGGCCACCACGGGCGTGGTTCTGATTGCCTTGGTGCGTATTTCCATCTTTGTCCTCAAGAGCCCTGGCATGCGGTATTTTACATCCTCTTCTACCTGTACTGCTTCGGCCACGTGTCCATAGCCGTCAAAAACTGGGAATCGAGAAAGACGGTTTGCGGCAAGTTGACCGGCAAAGCCCGTGATACATCGTGACGGCTTAGGTACGCGAGGTGAGGAATCGATAACGAATGTTCTCTGGCCTCGCCTACACTGCACGTGTTGGCACAGGAAAGGCTAGTTGATTATTTTTTTGTGTCGGGCAACAAAACACGGCCGCAAAAGGTGCTAGCCGCGGTGACGGACCGCAGCGAGCCTAGATGCGGCTCTATCGATCTTGTATATGGCAATTAAATAAGACTGCATTAGGCTCGCGTGGCAGTGCTTTATAAAGCTCACTTTTATTATTCCTTCTCGTATGTATATAAATATACAATAGGTATTAGTCAAAAATGATAGATCTGATTATAGTACAATATAACGTCCTCCTCGCCGCGCCGCCGTGTACAGTACGCAGTTTGCCAATTGCTGCAAGTCTACTGTCAAAGCTTGCCATCGAGCTTTTGCATATTTGAGAAGTGGTGTGAGGTCAATTGACTAAGAAGGTCATCAAAAGTGGAAATAGTACGTTTGGTCGGAATCTATAAAGCAAACAATCCAAAGGCAGCATAAATATATATGCGCGATGGTGTCGACAAAGAAACCGTCTCACTATATACGCGAGCATTTTGTGTTTTTTGGTCTAAAAGTGACAATTTCGAAGGAAAGGCTGCTGTTTTCAATGAGAATATTCTGCCGAGGAAACTTTCGTGTTTCCGTCCTCATTACCAACTTGCATGTCATGTCACGTCACCTTATCCAAGTGCAAGGGTTTTACAACATGATTCAACCATTTGAAGAACAAATACAATGTTAACACTGTTTTGATTTAGTTTATACCAATGCATGTTGTTACTCTTGTCAATTATTGCCTTGGTGATTGTTTACTCGCTTTGCATTGCCTCGCGCGGCACCTGAAGACTGTACACTTTTTTATTTTTGCTTATTTCGAGAAGATATGATTGTCTTCTTGGGGCCGACCGACAAACCTTAAAATGTGATGAGTGAATTATGCAATTAATTAAATTATGTACGACACAATGATAAAAACTGCTACAAATTCCAAGTGGCGGAAGATTAGTCTTTGGTCTCACGGGTACGAGGCCGGTTACAAAAAAAGCCCTGTTCCGAGTCCCGCAAAAGAGAGACTTAAGATTTGTATTTGTGAGTCTAATTAAACAAGAGACTCTATGCTTTTTGCCCCATAACGTTCGGCTGATTAAAATGTGCTCCCGTTATAGTCTTAAAACAGTTTTAAAATGTCTACAAAGTATTGTTGCATGTCAAGGATGTTAAACATTAGTAGGTATATATTAGGAAGACACCAGTAGAATAAGGATACATGGAATTGCTGTGTTAAAAAAGGCAATTCAAAACCACTGTTCATTCAATTAATTGACTAGTGACGTGTAGTATTTCCTTTAGAGAAAAAAGGAAACCGTAATTTGCTGATTTCTAATTCAGGTTTCTGGGAAATGGCAATTGAGATACTGTATCAGTTTCAACTGGTCTCTAATGTCTATAAAATACGGTATTTCTATATTTGGTCGTGGTTTGATCAGCGATTTCTTGTTAAAAGCTGCATCCGTATTCTACTAGCGGCTTTATTCAGTCGGCGTATATTTTAATATGGTACTGTATAAGGTCTGCACTGGAATGGGTCACACAAACTTTTTTAGATATCACACTATGCTTCGCAGGATGAATGTGGTTTGTTTCTCGTTCAAGGCGTTTTAATGAATAACCCATTTCCTGCGTTGAGGTTTGTAAATTTTGCCGATCCCCGAATGCGGCCGCAAAGTATACGTACGCGAGTCGTATAAGAACCGCGAGTGCGTGATTAATTTAAACAGATGAAAAACTAACATGGAAACTGGAGAATTTTTGTGCCTATTAACGATCGATATGAAGCAGTAAAGTACTTGCGTGTTTACACAGTATTGAACCAACCAATTATTTGTACGTTGCGGTTTGAATGCGCACGCACGTTTCAACATTTCTACTTTTGCGCAAAATTTACAAACTTCACGCAATTCGTCAGTGCAGTATTGATCGCCTTCAACAAACCGCATCACCCAACATCTAATGCAGGGATCGATATTTGTTTACTCGCCCATATAAATTAAGTGAAGCAAATTCAGTATCATTATTCTGCTTTAGGCCAGTGTCTGCTGTTAAAGAGAGCAGACACTTCCGGTTTTTCTCTCTCACATTCGTCTGTGAAATTCCATATGAAAGGCAATTTTCATCTTTTAAAATAGGAGCATATGCTTTATATCGAGTAAAATTTCACATTAGATAACATGTAAGCTGAATTAAGCTGGGTCATCTTTTTTTTAGGTTGAAAACCTGCATCGCAACGGGCCATTTGGCCTAAAATATTGGGTAAACTTGGCAGTTTGTGTCTGTATACTAATCTTACAATTTATCTAAATTTGTAATTGCTTTCTTCAAAATGTCGCTGCTAGAAAATCTACAACAGCTTTTAGGATTACTATTGAGTTTTCAAAATATTCCGCTCCAAAATTTGGTAACGTTGCATTTAAATTATTAAGTATATGATAATGAAATGGGATTATGTTCTACAATTGCTGAATTTATTCCAATACAATATTCTATTTCTTACCATGTTAAAAAACAGTAAACCCAGAAAAAAAACTCTTATATGCGATAGAGGGCATGAAGACAATAATTTGCTTGCCAACATAAGTTTGATAAACATGACTGTTTTTTTGCAAATACTTACCAAAATTAAGTGCGATATTGATGCTTGTAACCGCCATTTTGAATGGGAATTGCATTGCATCATGGAAGATAATCAAGTGCCATGAGCAAATGACGTCACCCATTTCCAAGGCTGTTCTCCTTATTAGACATCACCCGTAACAATTGTAATCTCTCGTGATTGGAGCTGCATTTTTATACCAATATAGGCTCCCATAACCAATCATTGGCTTGCAATAACAATGGAAACCAAGATATCTGTCTCCATATCATACTTAATTTCATCGTTATGTCAAAACAGCAATGTTTGTAAAATTTATGTTGACACACAAATGTTTGTTTTCTTATTGTCTATCACATGTGCACAATTTTTTGCGGGTTCACTGCCCCTTCAGAGTCCTTATTTTACAGGTAGCCAATCAGTGAAGTAGACTTTCAATATAACGGCATTTGAAATGCAGCAGGGCTTTCCTGACCTGAAAGCATAGATCACTTTCTGCAAAATATAATTAAATTGCTCAAATTTTCTAGTAGACCTTGCACCAAGTGTATTTTCCAATGACAGCAAGGAGCATTTCTAATACGGTCTTGTATGGACAGAGCCGTTATACAGAATATTTACCGCAATATTACCAATCCAATCTGACCCAGTATGAGTATAGGAGTAAGTTCACGGTAATTTGCAACATTATGATGAGAGAGAGAGAGAGAGATTTGCTCAGAAAGCTTATAGGGAATAAAACTATGACCCGCACTTCGTATTGATAAAAAATCTGGAAAAACTGATGACAAGTCGGTCGGAAGTCTTTCTTCTTCTTCTTTTTTTTGTAGCCATTCACCCAGCTAAAAGTACTCGCGTTGGCGCTCCACTTTCGGTTCACCGATGGATTCCGCCGCTTGACCGGAAGTGCTTGGAACCGCTGCAACTTCTAGAAGTGGCGAAGCTCTGGCGGCCACTTCCAAGTCCTGCTCAGCTATCTCCTCTTCCAACATGACCCTGACAGCCGTTTCGGCCGGTGAGGTGCGACTCGCAGATGCCGAACCCTTGGATCTGCTCCGTGAACTGCTCGTCGAGCTCTTCTTGCTCTTCCTGTGCGGCGACGACTGGCACGGCTCACCCGGTGTCGAAGAAGAAGTTTTCGGTTCCCTCCTTCTGCCGGCCCTATGCTCCCCCGCCCTATGCTCGCTCCTGCGTTCCCCTTTGGACACGGTGGCCGACGAGCCGTGCACGGGTGACGGGCTCAACGAATGCGAAGGTGCTACCGTCGTTAACGACCTGTGCTGGTGGTGAAGCGGAGGTGGTGGTTGGGGTGGGGGGATACGAGACACCAGTTCCAAAACGTGTTCCTCGAGACTGGTCACTTTATTGCTTAGCCGCTGCAACTCGCCTTGAAGTTCAGTCCGCATCTCGAGGAAGCCGGCGAGCAGTTGTTGCAACTCCTCTTTGCGAACACCACCCTGCCTGGCGCTCGTTGCGCTGCTGTCTGTCTCCTGCACGGGGACAGATGCAACTTGTTTCAGTTCCGTTCTGCGCACAACACTGTCGGCGGAGTCGGCTCTGCGCACGCTTGGTCGCAGAAAGTGCTGCATGGTTGTCGGTGTTGGCATCGCAACGGCCACCGTAGCCGTTGTTGTTGCTGTTGTTGTCGTAGTCGTCGTTGCGATCGGGCTGCTCGATGTAACCGCTATCACTGTTGCTGTTTGCTGTGGTTGTGGTGGTACATCAGGTTCTGTTAGTTCCTCGATAGCTTCTTGACGACCACTCAATCTGGCCCACTTGGAAGGCACGGCACTCTTGGTCGATCCGGCACCGGTGGCGGCATCCGTAACCGCCACCTTTGCTGCATCGGTTCCTTCTGTTTTCTCCTTCTCTTTATTATCACCACCACCAGCTCCTCCTCCTCCTCCTACCATCGAGGCCCACCTGGAGGTTTTGGGTTTGATCGTTTTCGCCACCACAACCTCGGATACCATGGTCACCTTGGCTCCATTGACGGACTTGTCGGTCTTGTCCGGCCCACCACCGTGCTCTACGGTGTTGTTCTTTGCGGTCGTGAGCGCTGTAATAGCCTGAGCCGACCCGGTACTTGTGTTGTCAGCTTTCTCTACGTCGAAGTTGGAAGCTGCAGTGGCAGCAATGGCCGCCATGGCTTCGCCGGCTATTATCTGGTTTGCGGAGCCTTGGCGACCGTCTCCGGATTTGCGGAAGCGAGAGAAGAGCTTGCGCACGAGGTGGTCCTGGGAGATCTCCTGCACGGGCTCGTTCTTGCGTTTCTCTGCTAGTTCTTTCTCTCGCCTCACATCAGAAACCTTGCGAAATATTAACTGCAATAGACAGTGAAAAAGAATATCAACCAAGCCTTGCTCTAATATATGTATTCTTTGAAGAAAAAAAATGCGTGTCAGATGGTCCACAAAGTTACATTGCACCCCCCTAACACAGGTGTGATTGAAACACCTTGAGGTGGTTGTCCATGTCCCATTCCTCTTATATGTACATTGTGTACAACTTTAGCAAGTTACATGCCTTGTGTTCCACCTTCCGCCCAATACAATGTTGCAAAAATACCCTGTGACGCAGATTGTACGTGAGGACTAGATTTCTGGCGAACGAGTTAGCGAATGCATGGTAGAAGTCGAGCACTTCCAAAAGTTTGTCCCTCTTTATACTGTGTAAGTCGCAGTATGTGAGGGCCCTGACATTGGTAGCAGATTGTCCTGCAGACGTTTCTTTCCAGAAAGTATCGCCAAATACATCTCCTTTACCTGAAATGCAAGAACCGTTAACGAGAAGAAGGGCTGATAGAATATATGAGTGCAATCCCAAAAGTAAGGTCCCAAAGGAAACGTTTATTTTTAATAATGTTTATATCATTTTAAAGCTAGAACATGAACCTATTTTTCTAAATAATTGCTTATTATACGATCGATGCATAAGAAACCTTACTTTTGAGATTGCCCTTGTACTTTCAGGATAATGGGCAACACGTACCCAAAATTGCAACCACTTCATCATCCTGAATGACTTCGAGGGACCCAGTGACAACGAAGCAGAGTGTATCGATGCTTTCACCAGTGTGAAACAAAAGGTCACCCGGCGCACTGTGACTCATGGAGCAGTGCATGGCAAGGGCCCGCAAGCATCCATCGCTGGCTAGCCGAAATGCGGGATGTTCATTGAAGACTTTGCGGTTGAGATGCACACATATATCGGCCCTCATGTCTTTTGGACAGTAGTTTAGGACCTAGCCATGATTAGCAAACTTTGTCACATTTCAATGCGAGCGCTGCGCGGTAAGAACACCGAAAGGCACGGGATTGTATGTACCTTGTTTGTGTCTATTCCTTTGGACATGGCCCAAGTGGACACAACATAGTCCATGACCCTTTCACTAAGAGCTTTCGGTACCTCATGCAGTTTCATGAACTCACGCACGTTGTTCAGCATGTCGTGGTATCGTGCCGTTGCCGAAGTCATCTGCTGAATGATTGTTGTCACGTGACCAAAGATGGTAGCGTATAGTAGAGCTGTCCCAATGTAGAAATTGAAATTGATTTTGTGTCAGTCAAACAAAAATTTCTATTTTTTTTTTCCATACAGATTTTCTCAATAACAAAGCATCTAACATTTTTATTTCTTTCTGGGAAATCGATATCAAGCGCCCAGCAATGTTATTATTCAAAGAATGAACCTTTAATTGCAGGTCACTGAAACTTAACATTTAATACGAATAAAATATGTACAATGCAATGTAAAACGACCATATTCGGATTTTAAAAGTAGATTTACACTGTAAAAACACTTCATTGACCAATCTAATGGCGTTCTGGTTAATTTTTATGCTTTAGCTACCGACATGGAGCCTTATCTAAGCATGTAATTGACTATATCGGTCGCCATCTTGCTTTATAGCTTGCTCTGAGCAAAAGATGTCAAATGTTGATAGCACGTGCCAACACAACAATTTTGTGCTTTCGATTTTCTTGCTTTTGTGTTTGCTGAGCATAAACCTGCCTTTAGGCTACTCAATGGTTTATACAGCAATCACGGAAGTCATTCACATGTCCCAGCAATGGCAACACTGCGAAATATAATGTGCTTATGGTATACTGGAAATGAAACTGCTTCCGAACAACGAATTATGTATACACTTCCTAAAAATTCAACCAACTGCGCAATTGCACCAGTGAAATTTATTGGGTTGTTCACTTTGCCTTTTGATTCATAGTCCTTGTATAGGAAAAACAGATAATAGCTACGCATTATTCTAATGGACATAATAGAGATGAGGTAATTACAATGTAATTATTTGAAATGCTATATTCTGAAACCAATTACGACCCACAGAGCTCAATAAAATTGTCTGTGTTGAAAGCATCGGCCATGTTGTAACAATTTCGATAAATTGCTGTCGAAAAATGACAAATTAATGTTAAAAGTGTCTCGTGTTAAAGGGACCTTATAGTTTGTTATTTATTGCCCAATTGTACGTTGTATATTTGTGAAAAATACGTTGTTATTAGTATAATACTTGCAAATATCACCGAAAACTACTTTTTGAAACGTTTAAATCCAGAATTACAGAATGCAATAAATTGTAATGTAAATTCAACTCACCGCCGATAACCATCATGCATATAGTGAAGATCTTTTCGTTGTCCGTATCGGCAGCCACATTGCCAAAACCAACACTGGTCATGCATGTCATAGTGTAGTAAAGGGCAGTTATGTACATGGTGGCACGCTGAGGCCCATGTTGCAACTCGGAACGAGAGCTGTCGTTGGACACCGGCATAATGATGTACGGGTTCTGGGTGACGTTGCCCAACTTCCACAGCCAGCTGTAGGTAAATCCATTTTCGGCGTCACTCCGACCGATGCTGTACCAGATGCAGGCCAGCCAATGGGCGACGAGCATGTAGAAGCAGAGGAGAAGGATGAGCATGGCTGCACCATATTCCAAGTAGCGGTCCAGTTTGCGCACCACTCTGCCCAGCCGAAGTAAACGCACCACTTTGAGCGCGCTGAACAGGCTTCCGATTCCCTGCGCAACACACGGTAGCTTTCAGGAAAACTTTTAACACTATCCACCTTCACTCGATCCTTTGCGAATCATGGATTTTGCGATTGCTATTGTATATTCACACTTTGCAAAGTCTGTGTAAGTTTTGCCCGTCTTCCATGTCCTGCACCGTTCTGGCTGCGTGCCGAAGCGAACGTATAACAGAGTATGGGCTACTGGCACTTCGTTACCTTTGTTATACTGGTGTTTAAAACGAACTCTCTCCCGAATGGCAAGCATCGCAAAGAACCACGAGATGTAATTACAAAAAAAAGTTCATACGGATTGTTGAGGGAAAAAAATTGGAAGTGAGCTCAAGTGAACTGTGCACGCAGAGTGGCTCGAGGTAACTTGCTCAGATTGCCGGCGTCAAGCAAAAAACAATGCTCAAACTTGGACAAGAATAATAAGGAATGAACCAATGGCAAATGTGATCTCTTTTGCAACTTTGCAATTAAGTGCACTAAGTCTCTGACCATGCCAGCCAGCTCTTGCAGACCTGTCCACCAGACAGTCACCAGAAGCCACCTCTTAAGGTCAAGAAGGTGCTTGTGTCAGTTATGTGTAATAAATACACTTTTAAGAAAGTGAACATGTTATTAAAACTGGTATCTGATCTTTGAAAGGATTCTGGTAAGTTACACCTTTTTGTTAAATCAAACTATACGCATTTCTTCCTGCAAAGGTAGCCATACACATACAGTTAATCCTCAAGGATTGGACTGCTATGGGGGCCCAAACCCAACAAGAAAACTTATCAGGCAAGGCCTGTACAGTCCGCTTTCAGCCTCAAGGTCGTCACCACACACGTCGAGGGACGCCTGAAAGGTGGGACTGTTCAGTCCAATCCTTGAGGATTAACTGTACGTGTATGGGCTACCTTGACGCATAAAAGGACCAGATTTGCGAACTTTTGTGTGTTCTTGATGTTTGATCACAAGGAATCGGAGACATAACCATTGGTTTAACTTTAATTAGTGATGCATCTTTGGGTGTAACTTGCCTTGAACTAGTTCTCTGGAAATTTTTGCTGCGTTCAATTGAAAAAAAAGGTTCAAGTGATGATTTGACATTGAGATGATGTTCTGTCGTGGACAGGGCGATGATTAAAATGTATAAAAAAGAGGAAAGGATTTTGGAAGCGAGTTGCTGGAGCGTGGTGGTGATTGTTTATAAATGCAGGATTTGTGAGCGGAACCAAAGTACTTACGTCACCACTCTGCGAGTACTTACATCATCACTTTCGGATGTCCGACAGGTACTTACATCGTCATCGTGGTCGAAGGCGTTGAAGACGTCATAAGGGAGGCACGATAGCAGATCGATAACAAACCAGCTCTTCAGGTAGTTCATGCGAATGATCTTGGGATCGGAGACAACTTCGCCGCCCGGTCCCACGAAAGTTGTATGGAAATTCAGCACGATGTCAATGAAGAAGATCACATCGACGATGCTGTCCACTACCAGCAGGCTCACATCTTCACTTGTCTTGTTCTTAAAGGCGACGTTGTACGGTACCATGATGGCCGTGTAGAAAGTAAGGCAGAGGATGATCCAATCCCAGATGGCTTTGAACGCGCAGTAGTGTAGCAGGATGTGAGGAGGGGTCTTTGGTGCTTCCTGACGATACTGAGGCATCACATCTGACGTCAAGTTCATCATCTGAAACCCACATACAATTAATCAGTCAGAATTCATTCAAGTCATCCCTGCGCTACGCGAGAAGTTTGGTGCTCCGGTCACGGTACGCTAGATAAAACTTGCTGATCATGTTCTGAATGAAATCAATGGATACTGGCCCTCACTTATAAATAAATACTATAACCATTAATCTATCATTGGCTATAAGTAAAAAGGTATGAAGTTGCTGCTTCTACTTAGTATATATTCATATGATTGGCAGCGA
>WWPM01015583.1:0-10676 GCA_023279145.1 Glomeris maerens | reverse complement strand
CAGCCTCAGACAGACTCGATACGTTTCGATACAGCCTCAGACAGACTCGATACAGAAGAGGCAACATCGATACGATTTGACTATACGCTACTTTGTCTGCGTGAAACGTTTCGATACGGCCGTAGTCCAAATCGGTACAAACAGTTGATACACAATGCAGTTTCAATACGACACGAGACAGATGCGATACATGTATGGGGCCAGCAGAACTCAATACGTCTTCGTGCAACGTACCAATACCCTGTTTTGATACGTTTCAGTGTGGACTAACACCGAGTCGATATGTTTCGATACAGCCTTGGCCATAATCGATACGTTTCGATACGGCCGTAGATTAATCGATACGTCTCAATGTTGATTTAAAAACAGACTCGATACATACCACCATTGCCTAAGACCGAGTCGATATATTTCATTGCAACTTCAAACGTTTCAATACGGCCTTTGTCATTAATCGATACGTTTCGATACAGCCTTGGCCATAATCGATACGTTTCGATACGGCGTAAGACTGGTTCGATACGGTCATAGGCCTATTCGATACAATTCAATACTCATTAACACCGACCTGATACATGTCAACACTGCTTTCAAGACAGAGTCGATACGTTTCGATACGGTCTAAAGGCATAGTGCTTACGTCACAACGACGAACACAGTGCATATAATCTGATAGTATGCTTACCATTTGCAGACCTCAATGGTGTTCGACATGCAGTTCCCTGGCGAATCCGATGGCTACGTCGTGTATCATCGTCCAGTCGCTACTCCACTTCCTATAAAAGCCTTCAAGTTACAAGTCCCACGTAAAGACACTCGATCTCTTAAGGCTCATTACCTATTTAAGTACCTTCAACATGCTCATTATCACAGTGGTTCCATCGCAGTTGATGTCCGAGCAAGCCGAAGTGTCGTGCGAACTGTGTATCTTTTCTCGCGCGGCACAAAACAAAATTCCAATTAACAAACTATACATATTTAACAGATATAATTAAGTGTACTTAACTTGTGGCAGATTCCCCTAATTGGGTTGTATTTCAGCCGAATATCATTATCGACGCCAAACTTGGATGCTTATGGTATATCGCTTTGTGTTTGGATGAGTTCCTATCCGTTATTTGCGACAAGGTATAAAAAAAATGTGAATTTCAGTGCGCAAAAGTTTAAAAAGTTTGAAATGTTGGAGAAATGTTTGCAGGGAAGATTGTTGGATTTCCTTCTGAGAAGGAACGGGTCGAAGATGTTCATCTTGCAAGTTTGCCGCGAGATGTTGCAGACGCCGAGCGTGAATCTAGCGGACACGGCTCGGGCTTTCGACAAACTCAACGCGGTGTACAATCAACACTTAACCGTAGAAATACTAGCGCAGGTACACAGATTACTTCTTTGTATGTTTGCACAACTGCAAAAACAATCAAATCATCTCCAAATTAGTAACAACTTTTCAGACCGCGACTCCCGTCTCGGCGCTTAACCAACCTCGGGTGAAACTTGCCGCGCCAACGGTCGTAGTTGACCAATCGGACATGTACACTCACGTGTTCACGCCTGTTGTCGAAAATAAGGTACGAAACTACGTGTTGAGGTATAGAGCAATTTCAAGCGAGCAATGTTCTGCCCCTAAATGTTTGTTTCTTTTCTGCTTGTATTATTGTTAAATAGTACTCCGTGAAGAGTACAGATGGCGCTACCAGTGCAGTGTAGCGCATTACATTGCATCATTATGGTGCGATCTTTTGTCTCTGTTACAAGTCAGTCGTTGTGTGTTGCTCATTTGCGCTAGTTGCATCATTTCTGCACTCTGTTTGCTCATTGAAAGAAAACACGATGCACAGTGGAAACTTCTCACTATTTTAATAAAGCGGGTCCATGTGCGTGTTTCAGGATGCGAGCTGTAAAACTACCGTGGCTATTGTCATGGAATACATCCGATCGCTAAGTCACGTCGACATCCCGGTGCAACATTACATGTACGAGCTGGTGATCAATGCGCTTCTTCAGCAGAAAGCATTCTACCAATTGCATCAACTTCTCCAGTATCACGTACTCAGCGACTCGAAACCATTGGTACGCTCGAATGTACATGTACGTCCAACTGAAACAGTTGCATGACTAACGTTGGAGCCTTTATTACAGGCTTGTCTTTTGTTGTCGCTGAAAGGAGCTTACGCGCCAGCGTACCAACTTGCGCTCGACATGTTGAAAGTAATTTCTCGATTCGTTTTTCTTTTTTGAGAAATGTGGGGAAAATATCAATTGAGCTGTTGTGACAAATACGTACGTAGAGGCTGGATTTGGCAAACGAAGAAATCATCGAAGTTCTCCTATTCAACCAACAACTCGTGCCCGTCTTGCGATTCGTGCGCAGCGTCGGAATGACGGACTCGGCTTCCGCTCGCAAGTTACTAGACGCGAGTTTGAACGCGGACGCGCCAACTTTCTACGCCGTCTTCAACTTTTTCGAGCAAAGGAACCTCCGGCTTCGCGGCAGCCCCAGTTTCGCCAAAGGTTATATGGGTTATAATCTGTTCTCTAATGGATATAAACTGGAAAGAAATCCATTAATACGGCTGTTTTTTTCCTTGAGAATAGGCGAACACTGCGAGATGTACGTTCAGCATTTCGAGAAGCTGTTCGGCAAAACTTCCAGCATACCGCAATTTCAAACGCAAACTTAGAACCTGAAATCCTTTATTTTGATTGGTTTTGTGAGGTTAATTAAGCCTTTCCCAATATCATGGCAAGAAGGGCCATTCGCACGTACATTCCGTTCTCGGCTTGCCGGAAATACGCCGCTCTCGGGTCAGAGTCGAATTCCGGACTGTCCGCGTCAAAAAAAAATAAAATAATGATGAAATTTGGAAGGAAAACTTATAAAGTTGGTGTTTTGCTTCACCTGATTTCAAAAACACGAGGCAGTGGATGCATCACGACCATTCGCTTCTTCGCCAAAGTCATCACTTCGGGTGTGACGACAAATAAGCCGCACAACTGTGAAATAAATATCGATTCAGTTGTTTGAAATTAATTAACTATGTGATGGAGATAAAGTAATACTAGTTTACTTTTTGATATTCTTCTTGGCTTGCGAATCTTTCCTGTTGGATTCGCGTCATGTATAATACGTCCGTGTCCGGAAGCGCCGCTTCCAAACTCGTGAATTCTTCCTGAAAATTGAATAAATAACCGGCTCATACTTAATTTTAACAGTAATGTTTAAATAGGAAATGTTATGTATACCTGCGGTATTTTGCTTTCTGCTAGCAAGTTCTTAATCTCATCCGGCATTTCCAATCCGGGTAACGCGACGTACCGCAAGTTAACGTTGTACAATTTCAGAAGGCGAGTCAACGAGTGAACGGTACGGGAATGTTTCAAATCTCCCAACATTGTGATCTATTTGTAAAGTAACCCTCACTTTCAAATTTTCATAAACCTTAATTGGCAATTTAATACCGTGAGTCCGTTAACGGTTCCGATCTCCTCGCGGATCGTGAACACGTCGAGAAGAGCTTGCGTCGGGTGTTCGCCAACTCCGTCTCCAGCATTAATAACTGGTTTTCTGCAGAACCTTGCAGCCAACTAATCGAACCAGAATTAACAATTTTTGTTATGTTCACACCTCGTTGCGTTAATAATGCGTACGGAAACGGCTCCCGGCGTTGGGTGTCGAAGAACGACAACTTCGCTGTAGCTGGACATTATTTGCACAGAATCTGTAAAAGATTCCAAAAGTGGCATTTAATTATTTTGCAAAGAGACAATAATAAGTAGGAATATATGTATAAGTAACCTTCAAGAGTTTCTCCCTTCTTAACTGAAGACGAGGTTTCGTCCATGTAAATGACGCGGCCGCCGAGTCGCTCCATGGCGGACGCGAACGAACAACATGTACGAGTGCTGACTTCGTAGAAAATAGAAGCCATAACCTTTCCCTGAAATGAGCCTTAGCAATTACCGCTTAATTTGAACTTATTCAATAGAAATATTGGCTTACGCGAAGTATGTGATCCAAGAGTCGCTCGCGTTGCACGCAACTTCGGAATGTATGCGCTAAATTGAATATTGCGTTCAACTGGAAATTAAATTATTATTATTGATTATGTTACGTAGAGCAGTTATAATTCTGGCCGCTCACCTTATCTTTATTGAAAATATCCACCGAAAGGATGTGTTGGCCGTACAGTCCATGCGCTCCCAAAGGATGACCGAGA
The DNA here is from genome assembly GCA_023279145.1 of Glomeris maerens. Taxonomy (NCBI): domain Eukaryota; kingdom Metazoa; phylum Arthropoda; class Diplopoda; order Glomerida; family Glomeridae; genus Glomeris; species Glomeris maerens. Next base: position 6,462 of record WWPM01015583.1, on the reverse strand, counting down.
CTCTTCAAAGGGTCGGTGGTATCGGGTCGAGGCGAAGAAGAATCCGAAGGCCCATGTCCACCATCAGGTATCCCCAGCTCTTTTAACATGTGTCTGTAAAGATCTGAAGCGCAGAAAACACCATTAATATCTACAAATTTGAGGGCGATGAAGTATGAATGGGTAGAGCAGCGATGGGATTTGAGAGAATGGGTTCAAAGTTAATATAAAAAAAACAGAAAGAAAGCAGGGGAATGAAAATAAAACAAGTAGAAGGAATGGTGAAGAGCAAGGATTGGATGAAGTGAAAGGATGGTGGGGAAGTTTAACGCAGAGTGAATGGATGGAAACTGAGGGAAGAATGTGAAGCGAAGAAAGGTGAAGTAAAGATGGGTGAACGGAATGGAAATGGTGAAGGAAGAAAAGTGAACTGAAAGATAAGAAAAGGGAAGGGAAGGAAGAAGGGATCAATGGTGAAGGAATGTATGTGGGGTGAATGAGGAGAAGGGTGAAGGAAGGCATGTAGAGGGGTGAAGGAATGGAAGAAAGGTGCAGGAAAGGAAGAAGGGTGAAGGAATGGAAGAAGAAAGAAGGGTGAAGGAATGGAAGGAAGGAATTGAAGGGTTGGGGAATGGAAGAAGGGTGAAGGAGAGGAAGAAGGGTGAAGGAAAGGAAGAAGAGAGAAGGGTAAAGGAATGGAAGAAGGGTGAAGGAATTGAAGAAGGGTAAAGGAATGAAGGAGTCATGAAGAAAGAAATGGTGAATGAAAGGGAATATAAGAGGTATAAAGGAAGGGAAGAAGTGAGCGTGGTTAAATGGATATAAAGTAAATGAAGTTGGGAGACAATATGAAAAATGGTGAAGGAAAAAAGTTGATAGATGAAAAATTAATGTTTAGAATATATAATCCCCCTTAAGCCGGCAATATCAATGTGCCAATTTTAACTTTTTGAGTTAACCTGCTGGTTGGATCACATTTATGTTGTACCAGAAAGTCAGAAAGTGCATACCCTAAATGGCACATTCATTTCTCTGAGATAAGGGATGCGACATACCAGCCATCTGGGTTTCCACGATGGACTTCTTCCTCATTCTCGTCACTTCTCCCGCAAAATCCCTCGATCCTGGGCTCCCAAGGAAAGGTGCTATCGCTGCCTGAGGCCCATCACCGATACTTGGCACTTGAATGGTCACTGTCATGTCATCTTCAGGCACTTCAGGCAACACTGGGGCCTTATAAATAATTCCCCACACAAATTAAACTCCCGATCATCATAGTCGACACCAAAACTCCTTACTGGAAGCAAAGACTGTCGATGCTTTCTTATCGCGGGTAATGTCGGCGGAAGAAGGTTCAGTTTCTGATCGGCACGGACATCGACTCCAAATCCCGGCTGAGCCAACACCTAAACGACCGAGCATTTTGTTTCAGCGATACGCCAAGTATTACCGGAAAATGTTTCGGTGAGCATTACTTGTCCGTCAACGTAGGCAACTTCACCGCGTAATACTACGCGACAGACCATGCCGAAGACGGTTCGGTTTGCGAACGGCGTCCACCTAGACTTGCAAAACGCAGTCTCGGCCGGAATGACGCGAGATTGTTCCAGATCCACTTCGACGTACGTGTCCATTTGATCCGGCAGGTGAAAGATTCTCTTTGGGTTGTCGTGCAACCGTTTGACAATGTCTTCGATGGTCAGCCGTCCTTCGTGTACCGCGTTCAAAAGCAACGGCAACATTGTCTCTAAACCGGGAAATCCTGGCGGCGGATTCTCGCCCAGTTTCTCGTCAATCGTATGCGGAGCTAACCCCACAAAATCTCGTAAATCCCAATCCCAAACTTTAAAATCTACCGTTATTATACCGTGATCCGTTGCGAAGACATCGATCACGTCTAAATTATCCCAAAGGGCTTTACGGTCCTCTTCAGAAGCAAGACACGGTCTCACCTGCCCTTTACCGTGCCCAATGACCGGAAGATCATCTGCCGACAAGAACAGGTGATGCGGACTAACTTCGCACGTAACTTGGACCCCTTGCATTTTGGCCGCTCGGATTACAGTAATCTTGGGGGGAAATTTTGTTACTAAACAGTAAGAAGTTAGATGTTCTAAGGGCTCTTACCTCTTCCTTGGTGGCTACGTGGCAGATGTGAAGGGGCCTTTGGTACAACTGGCCCATTAGAATGGCCGCAGCTACGGTGCGGCCCTCAGCGTGCACGCATATGGGCATCATTTTGGGCCAGTGTTCAAAATGCTATTGCGCGACAATGAATCGCGATCATTTGGGTTGGAAATTGGGTTGTACGTAAAATTAAGTCAAGAAAAGGACCTTCATCCAATCAGTGACGTCGTCCAATCGCAGACTCGTGTACGTATCGTTCAGGTACATCTTAAGCGCGGCCGCGTTGGCGGCGATGTCGGGAAGTTGCTCGGCGTTGGTTTTACTCGCACCGACAAAGATGGCGTAGTCGCATCTAGCGCCAACTTTAGCCAACTCTTGGACCAATTTAAAAGATTCCTTATCAACAATGGGCGGATTTGTATTGGGCATAGCGCAGACTAGCGTGATTCCTCCCGCGAGAGCCGCGGCAGTCCCCGAAGCGTAGTCTTCTTTGTGAGTCGCGCCAGGTTCTCGCAAATGTACGTGGACATCTATCAACCCGGGCAGCCGGACGACCGTTCGGGACGCGATGCAATCTATGTGGGTCTTGATTGGAGGGTCACCTCCCACGAGGCAAAGGGCTTCGACGAGAAGCTTGGCGCACTTGACGTCCGTTATGAGCGGGATGGAAAAATCGACGGCCACGCGCCGTGTTCGGTATCCTCGGGTCAAGAAAGAAGATACCCTTCTTGAACCGCTGCTTCGAAGCGGGAGATTGATGACCAGGTCAAACTCTTTCTTCGCTAGGTAGTCCAAGATGTCGCGCAACTGACCGCCGATCGCGTTCTCGCCAATGTGCGCGAAAGGCCACTCAACAGGCTCAACCTTAATTCAGTGCAAAAGAAATGGCCAATTTAACTTTCCGTTGAAATTCTGCAAAACTTGTTGTCTTGCTGTGTTCGTGTTATTAATGTTGTTGTCATCAGTATTGGTGTTGTTTAAGTTATGGTTGTTGTTATTTGTTGGCGTTGCTGTTGTTATTGATGTAATAGTGTTAATGTTGTTACTATTATTATTTCTATTATTATACTGCTACTGCTACTATTACTACTAATACTGTGTTATTTGCTAACATTCATATTATTACTTTTCTTTATTATTATTATTATTACTTTTATTAACAATTTTTATTATTTTTATTTTAATTTTTATTGTTATTCCTATTATTAATTTTATTTCTATTATTATTTCTATTTTATTATTATTATTATTATTATTATTATTTTTGTTATTATAATTATTGTTTTTATTATTGTTATTACTATTACTACTGTTACTATTACTACCATTACGATGATTATTGCTATTATTATTATTACTATTACTATTATTATTATTAATATTACTATTATAATTATTGTTACTATTATTGTTACTACTATTGTTGTTACCATTATTATTACTATTATTATTACTCTTAATATTATAATTATCATTATCATTATAATCATTATTACTTTTATTTACTACAATTGCAACTGCAAATTTAAATTACCCGAATCCCGTGTTCCATGTAGAAATCCGCCGTTCCCATACTCGCGAACAAACAGTAGCCCATCTTTTCCAGCGTGCGGATGCTCGGCAACAGTTCAACTTTATGCTTGTAGCTGCCGACCGAGAGCAAGATATTCTTCTTGGGAATCAAGAAACCCGTACTGAGGAGAGCCTTCAGGTACGCCTCGTATCGGTTCTCGCCAAAACAGCAAACTTCCCCCGTGCTGGCCATCTCGACACCGAGCGTGACGTCGGCACCCGCGAGTCGCGAAAACGAAAACTGCGGAACCTGAAAACACGGTTTAAAATCTCCCATTTGTTAATAATGTGCACGAATCTATCCAAGTCCCTTCCTTACTTTAACGCCAACGCGGCCGATGCCACGCAGGATATCGACAGGCTCCACGTCTTCGCCCATGATCACCCTAGTGGCCATGGCCACAAAGTCATGATCCAACGTCTTGGACACAAAGGGAAAGGACCGCGAGACTCGCAAGTTGCACTCGATAACTTTCAGTTGGTTATCCTGAAACCCAAATCAAACTAGATGCGATTGGTATTGGAATTCAATGATATATTGGATTATACCTTGGCGATGAGTTGCATGTTGAAAGGGCCGTTAACTTCCAACTGTTGCGCAATGGCACGACAGATGGCGGAAATCTTGGCCAACGTCTCACGGTTCAGATCTTGCGGCGGCGCAACAAGAGTCGCGTCCCCCGAATGAACTCCCGCGTTCTCCACGTGTTCCGACACGGCCATGCAAAGAAGTTCGCCGTCTTTGGCTACCGCGTCAACATCTATCTCTTTCGCTTCCAGGATGAACTTGGAAATGACCACGGGGTGTTCCTTGGACACGGCTGTCGCCTCGCTAAGGTACGACTCGAGGTCGCGATCCGAATGGGCCACGTTCATCGCCGCTCCGCTCAACACGTACGATGGCCGGATCAAACACGGATACCCAACCTTTTCGCAAAACCTAATCGCGTTCTGAAAAAATCCCAAATTCAATTCAATGGGAATTTGAGGACCAATTAGTGGAAGAAACATTGGATGCACGTGTGTACTTCGACATCCGTCAATTCTTTCCACTTCGGTTGCGAGATTCCAATGTTGTCTAGCATTCGCGAGAATTTGAATCGGTTTTCCGCACCATCAATAGAATCCGGTGAAGTTCCCAAAATCCTCGCCTACGAATTTACAATTCCCAATTAGCAATCCAGGAGGTTATGCTAGTGTTTGATAGTAAATTAATAACCTGTTGCCGATGAAGATCCATCGCTATGTTGTTCGGAAGTTGCCCGCCCATACTTAAAATAATCCCTTCCGGTTTCTCCAAAGTGTAAATATCCATTACAGTCTGTTAAATAGACAAAGGCTTACTTTTTATAGGCCTATATTTAAGTTCATTTTATCCTAATCGAGAAATAACCTCAAACGAGATCTCGTCGAAGTACAACCGATCGCACATGTCGTAATCCGTGCTGACCGTTTCCGGGTTGCAATTGACCATGACAGTTTTTTTCCCCATCTACACACGTTAATTAACTAATTAGTGGGCAGTGGGGATTGATTATATTGTAATATTCGAAATTAGATTTCATTTGCCTTCCGTAGTTCTCGGATGCAACTGACGGCGCACCAATCGAACTCCACCGAGCTCCCGATGCGATAAACCCCCGACCCGAGAACGATAACATGGCCTCCGTTAAATGCAAGGTCATGGCCTTTACCGTTATAAGTAAAGTAAAGGTAGTTGGTAGCAGCTGGCCACTCCGCGGCTACAGTATCGATTTGTTTCACGCTCGGCATAATGTTATTTTTCAATCGAAGTTTGCGAATTATTAACTCGGTGCTGAAAACCAAATCAAATTCAAAATGTAATCCAGTAGAAATTAATCATAAATGGGTGTATTTAATATGCAATTAAGTAATTAATTTAGGAATGAAACAGACCTGTGAGCGCATTTTGCAATCTGTCGGTCGGAAAACCCCAGCGATTTAGCTTTTAATAGGAGCTGCGCAGACAGAGATTCTTTCTGGAATTTAGAAAAAAAAACTGAAATAATACATAGGTCTGGATGGAAACATGTGGGGAATTCTGGAAATGAGACGTAACAAACTTTGATAGATGCCGCTTCAATTTCCCGATAGCAGTCGATAATATTTTGGAATTTGTACAGAAACCATGGGTCAATACGGGTCAGTTCGTAAAGTCTGTCAATGGAGTAGTTTTCATGGAGTGCGGTTGCAAGTACGAATGACCGTTTGTCGGTTGGATGTTTTAATTCCTAAAATTTGCAAACAAATCAACGGTATTTTCAAACCGAGGAGCATACTACCAAATACGTGCACACAAACACATGTACACTGTGTTATCAGGAAAGAAGCACACTTTAAATCAGTTCAGTGAAATAACACACTAGCAAACAGCATTGCAAACACACTAACAAAGAGTACTGTAAAACAAACTAATGAACTCATATAAACGAATAAGAACAAACACTATTATAAACACAAAAATACAAACAAGCGCTAATAAACATGCACAAACACAAACAAATACCAAGATTCTTGCAAATACTAGTAAACAAACACTAATAAAAATTATAAAACACAAAGAAACATACACAAACTAACACAAACAGAGAAACATACACATACTAACACAAAGAAACATACCCGAACTAACACAAAGAAACATACCCAAACTAACACAAAGAAACATAAATAAACATACACAAACTAACACAAACACAAAGAAACATACACAAAGTAACACAAACACAAAGAAACATACACAAACTAACACAAACACAAAGA
>WWPM01015578.1:0-10739 GCA_023279145.1 Glomeris maerens | reverse complement strand
ACTGAATTAAAACAGCAATTTATATTATCGCAGGCTGCGACCGAAGTATGTTGATGACATTTATTATTAAACCATATGTTTAACGCTATTCCATACATGCAAGTTATTAAGTTTCAGTGTTTGTCCATGATCATTATTAAATAAAAATATGGCAAAAGTAACAAAGGACCATGTGGTTGAATATTTGTAATAAGAGATCGAAACGGAGAAACTATACATGTACTATATTGGTGGAGTGAACATGTATACTGTATACCGTCAATATTAATTACGGTAATAGTGATTGGGAAAATACAGAGATAGGGTTGATTGCGTTTTTTATAGATGGGACACTTCCGGTTTATGGTGGAAAGAAAATTCAGTGATGGAGCGCGTTATGCTCGATAAACACGTCACGTGAGCATTACTTTTATGCCTACCTCGATATGCATTTTTACGAGCGTCTACCCCTATACTGCCACATAATTACCATTGCGACATTTTACATGGCCAACTTCCGGTTTCATTCAGCCAATTATTTACATGTCATATACGCAGCTCGCACACACAGGGTGCAATTTTAATATAGCAATCAGCCAACACTGTGGAGCACGTCTGTAGACAAAATATCGGCCTGGGACATCATCTTCTTGCTACAATTAAAATTAAGTGTTGCACTATGCTATGTACATTTGCGAATGTTTGAAGCAGTTTTTGATTTGATTTTTATCGACTTTTCTCCCCAAGAGTTTAATTGACAGCATCTAGGACTCGGATTTTCTCTGTCGTTCAGAGAAGAATATTTTTGTTTCGTCTTGTCTGTCATTTCAACAAGTATAAAGAAGAATGTTATTTTCTTTTCTTTTCATTCTCTGCAAAGCATATTAAAAATAGATTGTGCATGCAAACTAAAGAAAGTCTGCCAACACCTCGAATATTTCGAGAAACTCTATTCTTGTTTGTATCTTGTCCATTTCCTATATCAGGAAAAGAGCAAATTTTAAGAAAATGCTGTAAAGAAATTACTCTTACGACATTTACGCCAAAAATTACATTTACCATTTAAATTATTTATCATATGTTTGGCCAGAAGCACAATGCAAACAACTTTTGTGTTGTGATGTTATATATTTACAATTGAGAGTTTCGGGAATTTCATTGCTGCTCCACTTCGGGAATTTTGTACAATTTTTTTGTTGGAAAAAGTTCCCTGTCAGCTTTTTTTTTAACTTCTCGCTTTTCTAGAATATAATGTAACTTGGTCCATTGCAAAGAAGAAGCAGAGGACCCAACGACGCGTGTCTGTGCAACTTTCCCAAACCGGAAATGCGTCAGCAGTTTTTGTACAAAGTCACATACATCCTATCCTTTTGAACGCATTTGATTTATCATCTCCATGTCTCGTCTGTTGGCCCTTTTCAATTGGCCCTTTGACTCGGATTCTGTATAAGCACTAGGCAGCAGACGGACATCGCCAAAAGATCCCCTGCCCTTTAAAACACTTTCAATAATAAATCGCGCCTCATTTTTAAACAAAGGGCCTGATGATTTACTTCCTTTCTGTGGCAATATCTACAATATTTGCAACTAAGCCTAAATGTGTTTATGGCACTCTGTGGCCCATTCAAGCGCCCAATTAAAGTCTGTGTCTATCTATAGTATTTCATTTTAACGCACCCTGGGCTCACATTTGCTCATTTTATGTGGATAGCCAATTGTGTTGCCAGAAGTATATAAGCAACTTTCATCCGTCGAATAGCTTGTTTTTTTCTATCTCATCTTTATAAGACTGTCGGAAATTCCGGCAATTCCCTCAGGGATTTTCGGGGATTTGGATTTGGTGAGCAAACGTGTTGGCTTTGGGTGGTCATTTACAAGTCAGTGATGACCATGGGATCTGTGACTCTGTGAATCGGACGTCCGAACGTCCATTGCTAGGGATTTGCGGTTTTCACGCCGAAAAGATAGCTTTGCCGTTCTCTTTTTTCTGTAGCTTTCATCCCTACAATGTAAGGATTTAGTTGGATATCCGAGCATCTTAATTTTCCTTGCTTTTCTTTCACGTTCACTCCGCAGGAGGTCGGTCATTCAATGGCCGACTTTCATAATTTTTTTCCCAGCTCTTTCTAACGACGTGTTGCACTTTTTGCATGGTGTCATACCGTAAACACAGTTTTCTAATACTAAATTTTTCTGCCCAAATTGATATACTATTTGTGTCAGCGAAATATGCCAACTCCACATATGAAATGGTTATAACCAAGAGTGTCTTTTTGTGGTTCATCAGTTGCCAGTTGCTTGAAATGTACGTTTATTTCGAGTCTGGCAAAATCTTATTTTATTTTTTTGACGCCGTTTAGGTCGCATTCATAATTATACGACTGATTATATTATCTTAAAACAAAGTTATATTCAATTAAAATGTTGGGTAATTTGCTGAAACACCAATACACAGTGATCAAAACTATATACTATATTTATTGAGCACTGCATTAATGGATATGCATTGTGACAATTATTTATTGATGGGGCTATACCAATATATTTTCACCCGAGTGCAATTGTAGACTGGGCTTAACAATGGTAGTGTCATGTGTATATTTTTTGATCATTAATAATCCAAATAATGCACATTGGCTATGAAAAATAGGTTTTTTTCACTGCTAATTGCAAAAATTGCTCAATTTGTTCGGCTTTAAGTATTTCACGATCGGTGTAGCACTTTCCAGAGCGAATGATAAAAACATGTGAGCGAAAAGTCGTTAATAACTTTTAGTTGTTCACTTGGTGCCAACCAATAGCAAATTGAAAAGTGGTCCATTCTCTTCTCCTTTTTTTTATCCTTTCGCTTTACACGGTTTCAGTTTCAGACTTTTGACGTTCGCCCTGGAAATCCACTTTAAGCTTTTCCGCCTCTCTTTTCTTCTTCCAACGACATATGAACTTTGGAGAGTGTATAGAGAAAAGCGGCATAAATTGGCATCTGAGAAATGTCCGCACACGTTGATAGCGAAATGACAAGGCGTCACCAGGTGGCAGCCATTGCTCATTAGCATAAAGCCAAGCCCCGCACACCTCCTTTAGCTCCTCCTCTTTTTGAGTGATTTGCATAAAATGTCTATTTGCGTCGCAGCTGCGGTGGTGTAACTCAATTTCTGGTGGTAGGGTCGTGTTGCCGAACCGAAAGAAAATGAGACGCAAGTAATAAAGGCAAGAAAATTGCGAACCAAAGGGAAGAAGAGAGAAGGAGGTGCCGTCATAGGGGAACTTTGTGGGGGTTGCTGCAGGCAAGAAGACCTTCATTTTAAATTTGCGCCGTGCGTATATGTACCAATATACGAGTATATGTGTGTGTGTGTGTGTGTGTGCGTGCAGCGCGCTCTTCCTTCATTTTCCTCCGAAAATATGCAATTCCACACTTTTGCGCCCGCAAGCTTGCAACAAATATAATGAAACGACAGCCATCTTGTTTTGTTGACTTGCAAGGTTGACAATCTTGTCATATTTTTCTATACAGACATATAACAATATAGGATTGGTTACCAAAATATTCAGGTTGCATGTAAAAACTTATAAGTTAACCTTAATAAGGCTTGATTAAATTGGGATTATCTTATATGCAAATCGATAATCTATTAAATTAACACAGTCCAAATTTAATGTTGATAAAAGATGACATCAAAACATTTCGATAATATTTTGTTGAGATAATTCCATTTGGGTTTCATCTCATTATAAGGGATACATTTTCAAAATTGATTTCGTAATATAGTGCAAGATGTCCCAGTTATGTAACTTTGGTGTTAGTGGACCGAATTAGCTGAAAATTTGCTAAAATATAGTACACATCGGAATTTTATTGTGTAAAGTTTTTCTAAAATTATATTAAAACTTTATACTTCATACAGCACTGTACAACGTTATCCTGTCATTTCACATAAACAGGTGCATGTTTTTTAAACAACTCTTGTCTGGTGGGGTGTAAAATTTACACGTGTATCAACTTGGGTGACATTGATAATATTAGGATCATTTGCTTCATCATAGATTTGGTCAAATAATATCGAAGATGTATAGCATTTTAAAACATGGAACACATATCTGGGACGACACCTTATGTTTAAAAAAACAACATTGAACTTGGTTGTTTTTGTTTTCAATAGTAGCATGTAGAAAGAAACGAATAATAATTTATACTGGACGTTGTTGATTTCATATTTACAGGAACACAGAAGAATGATGGGCGCTTGTATGAAATATTGTGCATGAAAGATGATTGTTGCGGCAGTTTGAAATTAAGATACCATGTATACGGTGGCAAAATGCAGTTAAAGTGCATATTTAAGGATTCGAGGCCATAACCGATATCGTAATTGCACATTTTGGTACTTCGTATCTGTAGCACGGGCTTCTGAGCACCTTCTACTTTATACTTCCTCCTTCTTTTACTTTTACACAGATAAGATAACACCAACTTCTTTTCCATTTCGATCCGGTTTTGCGGTTTCCTCCACAAATGTCCCTTCTTTTCTGACTAGCTGGGAAGCTACACCAAAACCCCTTTGGCACAACTGATAATGTGATTAGGATACATACACCAAAATATTCCACTGCATTACTTCCTAGCTTGGTTCCACAGCCACTCTTGATATTTTCAACAAAGTTTTAATTTATTGAAAATCAGAGAGTAAATTTCTTTACGATTTTTGTAACTTTCACTTGTACAATTTTATCAAATGTTACCTACTAGAATATTTCGACATATTCCATCTTTGAACTCATACCTGTTTTGGTAACTCATATAAATGTATGATAAATATTATTTATGGAATTGGAAGATTATATTAACCGATGTGTAAAATGTTTCATCTTTGATTTTGCATTCTACGTGTGAAATACTCGTAGTTAAATTACACAAATTTAGTAGAGCAACTCGTATTAACATACAGCATATTCAGCTCTGATGTAAAATTCCTTGGTAATATAATGTGTTCAAAATTCTTACTTTTAATATATTGTATGCATTTAGTTTACTGTTTGTGCCTATTTGCATAGAACACCATATCACATTCCGATTTGAAATGTTCCTTTTGCTTGAAATGAGATCATAAGCGACTTGCATTCATGAATATGCATTTTTCCTATATGTGTTTTGTTTTCCCTTGTAATTATATCTTCATGTTTCGTACATAGCTGTATGGCAATCTTGTTTGGGTAGCTCCCTGGAGGTAGTTGTTCATAATTACGTTATCACTCCACGCGCTCCAGATGCTACAAATTAGAAAACGTGTTTTGTTTGCCCCCTTCTTTTCCAAATCTTCTCCCACCTCTTTCCTGACGTAAAAATTATGAAAACGAGTTGCTATTATATATGCATATTATGAACTGCCAGACCTGCACGCATACATATACAGCCACTGTGTAACGTATAGCCTGTAGTTGCATTTTGGTGAGCTGAGTGTTGTCTTTTTTAGTTTCACTTTCACGTGGTGCAATTAGGTATAGGTTTGTGCATGAGGAAAGATTTTGCATTGGAAATGAACATTAAAAGATAAGTTTCAGCGACGAAGACGAGGAACGAGAGGGGTAAAACTAAAGAGAGGCGCTAACTGAGTAACAGCGGGCCACCGATCGATTATTTCATTCCCACAACACCGATGACACCATTTTGTGTGCCTATATTGCAAATACTGAAATGTCACTTTGATTTTAATATATTCCCCCGAGATTACTTCCTTCCTCGTGTATACCATGCATGCAAAAACTTGCTGCCTGATATCATCGCGCAGTAATGTCAATAATAATAATTTGACAATTTTAACGCAAATTGTGGTTTGCATTTACAATAATAAAATTAATAGTTTTTATTGAACATTTTCATTTGGAAATAATAATGTTTGGGAATGTTTATATAATATAATCCGCTATTAATTTTTATAGGGTACTAGAGATTTCATAGCCAAATCTGATGGCCTCAATGTCGACTCGAGTTTTTAATTTAAAAAATGAATTGTTCTTGCATGAATCTTGCATATTGCTTCATAAAATACATAGGTCCTTCCTATATACGTACCATCAAAGTATGTTGCAAGTTAAAAAAAAAACTTCATTATTTTATAATTTTGCTTGAAAATAGATTAAAAAATTAATGGAAAATACACGTTTGCAATATATGATAAATTCGAATTCAGCTTAAATGCAAATCATTGCACGCCCTTTGTTTGGGAATATTTATGATGCCATTATCTGATATTTCGAAGCTATTCACCAGTTATTACAATCGGCCATTGACTGTACACATGTAGTGTTATCATTTTGAGCCTCGTACAACGTGGTATCACAAGTGATATCCACAATTACTGGCTGACCAATTCAAACATGATTTGTGTTTAATATATGTATATAAACATGATATGATTATATACTGTATACTGTTGCAGTTCTTTGTAACTTTTCCCTGCAAGCTGGCAAACGTGATTTCATTGCAAATTGAGGTAACTCTAACCTACACATGCTTGCTTTCAAGTTTACAGGGCGTGTCACTAACACGTATTTACATTTTCCAGGTGTTGAGGTTGTTTTTGCCGCAATGAAACGTGTAATAGGAAACTGAAAAACCTAAAATTTAGGGAAACAATATTATCATTATGTGCAGACAGGGACAGATGGTGTGGTAACAACACCAAGAAAATCCTTATTCAATTTCGATGGCAATACGTATATATACAGAGAGGCCTAACTTAAATTGATAAGTGTTGGTGTTTGGTGCATCCACGGATGCTGCGCATGCGCATCTGCATTATTGGCAACATGCGCATCAGGATTTTTTCTGCATACACCCTTTCACCTCTCTCTTACACCGTCTTCGTATCCGGTTGAATTTAAAGCTTGTGAATCAATCTGCATATTACATCGTTCGCTTGGCGAAATTCCAACACCAATGGCGCGTGTGCAAACTCCAAAAAACCACCCAATTCCCTTCACTTCCTCCTCTTTTCTGTCTCTCAAAGCTTCTTTTTTTATCACTTGAGTGTTTCTTTTTTGCCAAACACTATATTCGAAATCTGTGGATTTTTTAATGTATGCCGAGGACGTCGTTCTTTACTCTTTAATAATTTGCATCTCGCGTGACGCAGATTTCGAATGTGATTTGCGAGCTTTTGCCTATTGATTTCCGCCATTTGCCGTGCCAAGAATATGCTGAATGTTTTCATGGAGAAAAGCAAGGGAAGGAGGAGAATGTGGAGGAGGCTTATCGACACGCGCATGCGCACATCGTTGTGAAGAACGAGGCAGATTTGAAAGAAAAAATGGCAAAAAGGGAGTGAGTGAGTAAGTGGAAAAGGAGGCGGAAATCGATGCAAGCACTGAGCTACTATTCTGAACAGGGAATGAAAGGGAAAAAGATGAAAAGACTTGACTTGAAAGTCGACTGCAAGAAATGCAGATGCGAATAAAGACAAAACCAAAGTGTCTTCAGAAACATTCTCACCAGGCTCTTTGTCTGTAAATATCACCTCATTTGCGGCCTAGTACTCAATGTCTCCGTTTTAATTTCATAACTTATTACATTTTTATGCAAAAATGATTAATGGAAAAATGCGGGGAGCCTGAATTATGGATGTCACATTTTGTGTAGGTGCTACTTAATAATCTAAGCGTTTGGGGACATGGGTTTATAGGAACTTTGTCTAGTTTTTATGCAGGGAATACACCCTGCAAGTTTGTCCTCTTATTTCAGAAACACCCTGTATTTAAATACACTGAGTTACTATTATCTGGTATGATGACATGGATGTTGTAATTTTAAAATTATTTTTTATTATTTGTACATGTGGTTCTATCTCCTACTTTTCCAAATTTGGAATTAGTCTTATGCCGAATTGATTATTAAAAAGTCAATAATGGAGCAAAAAAGTGTATCAGTTTGTACAAACATTATGAAGAAATGTTAAATACTTTTAAGATTAACAAATATGTATTTCAAAAATTTCTTGAGTAGAAACTTAATTAGCACAAAAAATCCGAAGTACACGGACTATTATCTATTTTAAACTGCGCTAAATTGTTGCACTTTTACACGAAAAAAGGAAGTAGCAACTCTAAGAATTTTAATATGGTATATGAAGAATCGAAAAAAGAAAGAAATTGAGTAATTATTTCTTTCTATATGGCATTTGGGTATAAGTTGGTTTTGGGAATTGGGGTGTGTGTAGTCCATCAGTCAATGCTCGATAAGTATGCATAAAGGCATGCTGGTGTCTTTGAAAAAGCCTCCCAGTCACATGTGAAGCAATTCTCTGTAAAGAAAGTATGTTATTGTAGCCGAAACTCATCGCATTTCTCCATTCATCACCAGTCTGCGTGTATGTGTATACATCTAAATTGGCATCCTTCAAAATGCTTTGACGCTTAATTAATAACCAGCACCAGGGCCAGGTTATTAATTGATGAAAATGTGTCTTCATTAGAAAAAATGCAACAATTTAAAAATTCCAACTGCTGCATCCAATTCTTGAGACTTTGTATGGTTGTATATGTGCGTGTATATATAAGCAGAAAAATTCCAGCTTATTATTATACGAGGATGACAAGTTGAGTAAACAACGAGCTTTTGCTGACATTCCCAAAAGCATGATTAATTTTCGAACTAAGCAGTTGCCATGACAGACAGATTCGCATCATATTTAACCAAAATCCGGCAAAACAAATGGCCGCATTTCATTAATCAGGCTGTGCTTAATATTTGATGCGTCATCTGTGGACGACTCTATTTAATTAGATGAGTTTCGCAACTGTTTGTTTAATAAATAGTGAATATATAGCTTGATCTGTATTTCATTCCATGCATAATGAAAAATAGTTTCTAGTTTTATTTTGTTGCATTATTCAAATTTAACTACCCATGTATAGTTTTTGAAAAGTTATTGCTGACGCCAAGTTACTTTAATTATAAATTGGCAGTATAATAGTATGCATCTTAATTATTATTTCTACATATACTATGACTTAGGATTCGAAAGCTTCGACAAATAAAACAAAGAATATGACAGAATATTTTCTACAGGGATTAGCAAATATAGTGTACATTGAATTTAACAACCAATAATCCATTTATTGGATTAACTATCAATTTAGTGTTTCACTTGTTAATTACTGCACAATAGACAAATTTAGTAATGTCTACAGAGTAACACTTGGGTTGTAATTGTACACCTCAGTTGAGGGGTAAATTTTATTTATAGGGTATACTAAAGTTGCAAATATTTCTTTTTAATCATATTTATGTAAAACAAGTTAGAAAAATTGTATCCACACTGTTACTTTTGGAATTTTCGAAAACTCAGTAAATACCTTTGTAGTTCAAAGTATAGCAATGGATTAATTACACTAACTTACATTCATTTATTCCTCGATGTTCATGACTTCCAAGTACGCCTATAAATAATTATTCTATTTTTTGTTATGTAAAAAACACTCCGGAGAATAAAGCCGAATCCAATTTTGTGTGCATATTTTTTATATTTCTGTAAAAAGGTGTGTGTTCCTATGTTGATACTCTTACTTTTCTTTTTCTTGCACTCTTTGAAGAATACTGATATGCGTGAGAAAATTTGTATAATGGTAAACTGGACATGTCACGTGATAGCAGATGAAAGGGTTGAAGAGGGCGAAAACACCAACATGTGTAGAACCCGGTTGGGGTCTTATTGGCTCGGGTCAGCAACTCCCTTATTGGTCGAGTCCCAGAAGTGTATGATTGACGGCTTGAACACGCCTCCTATGCCAATGACTGACACCTTATTGCCCAATCTTTCACCACACATAAAAAAGACGATCCAACAATCGGTCAAGCTGTCGCACTCAGCCAAATCACTCGTAATGAAAAACATGGCCTTTTATTTCCTTATATAAAATAGATGAACCATAAATCTAAACTCAATATAGTATATTGCAATACAGAATGAAGATTTATATATCTTTTAGTGCATAGAAACAGTTTGAAAGTAGCAATGGTTAACTGAATGCATTTAATTGGTTTTTGCCACTCAGTGCTTTTGTGAATTTGCTGTGTAAATATCATATATACAGTTCAAAAATGGTAAAATATATCTTTTGCACTTTTAAAGTGAGGCAAAAATGATGAATGTAGAACCGTCTGCACATTGCTGAAATTTACTGCTTGCAAATTCAGCGCATAATGCTTTGTGTGCGGTGCAAAATTTATACCTGGGTGTTGCATCTATTTTGCATATATAAATGTCATACAAACCTAATTAAATTTTACATCATTTGACAGTACCCTCAGCTGTTCATTGTTTATTTTTGATTTGCACGTGCCTTGAGTTATTATACACATGAACAACATATTAGATCTTCACTATATCATGATCAGCATACACACGCATGTCAGTTCAATTTGTCAAGATTGGGCTGACTATATATTTCGACTTAAATAAAGCAACAACTGTTTTTGACATTCTCCAAAGGCGAAGTAAAAGAAAGGGGCAAGTTGTTGTCATGTTGCCATGGTAACATGTCGACTCTGCTCCAATCGCAGTTTGGCTGCAAGCTGCACGAAGATCTCATTTCCGAGTAATAATGCTGCTGCTGACGATTTTGTGGGCGACAGGAGCCTGCAAGATTTGCAAGAGGTGGTGGTGGTGGTGACAAGGAGGAGCAGGAAGTTGCGGGCGAGGGCGTATCGGAACCGGAAGTAAAATCTGCCCTAGGGAAAGGCGAGGCATGATCATTTTTGT
>WWPM01015577.1:0-17299 GCA_023279145.1 Glomeris maerens | reverse complement strand
GGACAACGCAGCCGCTGACGCCCTCTCCCGATGCTACCAGACCGACATCACTGAGGCAACCGCCGAAGCCGACGACGCCAAGCTCTTGGGCACACTCACGCTCGACGACCTTCGCCGCGTGCAGAGCCAAGACGCAGTAATTTTGGACATCGTGACACGTCTAAACGACGGACAACAAGTGAAGGAGTACCTCGTCCAGAACGAAGTCTTGTACAACTACCTCCCGAGAGACGTCGATGACGAAAGCGGAAAAAGCTTTAATATCGTCGTACCGAAGTCCCTCGTCGAGACCATCATCCGACTACACCACTACCATGCCCTCGCAGGACACCAAGGAGCTCTGAAGACTCTACGTCGAATGCAAGAGCGGTTTACCTGGTCCGGCGCTACAAGGGACGTCCGCGATTACACCCGCTCGTGTGAACTCTGCCAGAAGTATAAACACGAGCACACTTTACCAAAGGGACACCTTCAGCCAAGACCGTGGACAGAACCTTTTACGGACATCGCCATGGACCTGGTGCGTCCCCTACCCCGGACCAAGAAGGGCCACACCTTCATCATTGTCGCCGTAGACAAATGTACGAGATGGGTCGAAGCCGCGCCTCTCCGGAGAGCCACTGGAGCCACCATCACGCACTTCTTCCTTCAGAATATCGTCTGCCGATATGGAGCACCGCACGTACTACACAGCGACAACGGTCCGCAGTTCCGTGGAAATCCCTTCCGCAAAACCTGTAAGGAACTCGGGATTAAACAAAGATTTACTCCGGTGTATCATCCCCAATCCAATCCAACGGAGAGGGTCAAGGAAGGACTTAATGGTCAAAGTCGCGATGTTCGCCGAGGAGCAAGATCAATGGGACGAGAGTCTAGACCAATTGCTCTTTTCCACCCGCACCGCTGTCAGCGAGGCTACAAAATACAGCCCCGCCTACTTACTGCTCGGATATGAGCCACGCGCTCCGATTTCCAATTGGTTGGAGCAAGATCGAGAAGCCAACCCGCAGGAGCGCCACGCCGCCCAGCAACTGGCCCTTCACGACGCAGCTGACAATTCCAAGGCGAGCTCTGACAAGAACAAAGAAGCCTGTGACAAAAGACATCAGGCGGCTGAGTTCAACGAAGGTGACCAAATCCTTACACGGTCGCATGCCCAATCAAAGAAAGGCGAAGGATTTGCCGCAAAATTGGCAAGCAAATGGAACGGTCCATTTACGGTGAAGAAAGTGTTATCACCTGTGGCGCTTTTGATTCGAATCAGCGCGTGCAAAAACACAGTGGTGCACACCAAGGACGTTAAGAAGTTCGAAAGTTCAAACCCGAACGCTGAACCCGGACAGGTGCGACGTGACGTCATTAAGACCCAAGCCCCTGACCAAGAAAAACGCCCTACAAGACAAAGGAAGAGCCCAGTACGCTACCCACGTCGAGAGAGTGCACACCACACCGTCCACTATCTTACCTGTACTTCAAACTATGGACACCGCTACACTGCGCCTTCAACTGGCACACGCCAGGGCCGAGCTGATCTCCCTTAAGACCCGTCCGATGGTCAACGTCGAAGTGCAGACAGACGAAACACCGACGACCGTGTCCACCGCTACCAACACCGACGCAGCCAAAGAAGGACCGACGCCCAACTTCCACCGGACCGCCCACACCTTCATCTGCGACATCCGGCCGTGTTTTACGCCCGACCAGACTACAATACAGATCCCTGCAAACCCTACTCCGTTCTACGTAGACCAGGTGAAGGATCTGTTCGGCCAAGTGCTCACCCGAGCCCAGCAGCTGAACAACGACGGACAACCGAAGGTCTCAGCCCCGGACATCGCTTTCCTGAAAGGAGAGACGGACAGCGCTACCAACGAGCCTTCAACCGCCATCATCATCCACGACGAGGACTCAACGCCGGCCCCTCCAGTCCTACCAAAAAAGAGGGTCAGCCGCATTCCCGCCGCTCCGCAGACCGACGAGCTAAGCGACATCTTCAAGGAGATGGCCCTGTCGCCTCCGATATCGCCCATAGGACTCCGCGTCCTGACCAAGCCCGCCAAAGTCTCTGCCGGACGCCCGAAGCCGCCCACCGCAGCCCTGTCGCCGCAGAAGGGACGCTTCTACAGGAAAGGAGAAATGATTCGCCGTCAGAGCCACTACCTCCAGAAGCCGGGAAAACCCAAGCCTCGTTACCCGGAAGCGTACACCACGCCTGGGTGGGTTATTTAAACTGTGTGTAAATAAAGGCATTTCGGTAAAACAGCCAGAACTGTCTTTTGGTTAAGGTGGGGGAATTGTGATGGTTCCGCTTTTTTCGAACTGTCATGGTTCTTTTACCACCAAAATACGGGTCTGGACAGTTTTCCTAAATTCGAATTACGCGCCAACGCTTCCCTTTGGTAGAATCGTCGTACTTAGGCCACGCCCCTCCGCAATATCGTTGCGATCGAGACAAGCTAAGCCAACGCGTAATAACCGTTTATAAGGACGTATACCGAGTCTGTTTTGCATTTGTAGTTATGGTTACAGAGCGTTTATTCACTTCTTAACACCTATACAAGCTTACAGACACTTTAGAACGATATACGAGCGAACTACGAACCTCAAGCCTAAGAAACATAATCTTGCACGCAACGTTTCTCTATATAGTTCGCGATACGGCCGCCGTGCGCCACCGCCATGTGCTCGCCACATGTTAGGCTTCAAATAGGCTTAAACGTCTTAACTCCGTTAGCCGAAGCGCCGTATCTCTGCCATCTTGGATCCCCTATGTCATAGGGCGATTCCTACTTGTAAAAGGGGAACAACTCTGTTGCTCTCGCCCCCGGGCCAATCGCTGCATTGCCCACCTGTGGCGCTATCTGTATTGGAAAACCACATTCCTTTGAGCGTTATCTATAAGCTCTTTTAATCCTTTTAGCCACACCTATGCTCTGTGCAATATCGGTATAAAAGAGCCCACTGCTCACTGTTCAAATCAGACAGAGAGCTGCCTCCTGCAGCATCTTTTGGCCCACCAGAGCCTACCTCTGGACTTTCTCCAGACGCGTACAATCTGTGTTCTTCCCGCTCTCAAAACCCTTACAGGAATATATAGATTAAAGAAATTAGGTTCTACCCTGAGTCAGTCACCGCGATTCTGTTACTCACCGCGTTACGGCCCTCATCAGCTACGACACCGGGAGCAGATACAAGAAGCAATCTAGGTCCAGCATACACCAGCGACGGTCGTCTTCACTGCAGAGCACCCGAGGTCACCTGCGACTACTGCGACTACTGCGGCAGACATCTTTAAATCTAGGTCGTTCCCTGCAAGACATCGGGAACACACCGGCCTCAAGAAACTCATCTCCCTGTCAGCCTCTAAATTCTAGGTCCCTCCTGAAGACCCCGAAGGCGCCTTGTAAAGCTGTACGGAACGCCCGCCTCCTTCTGCGACGTCCTCAAGCCTACTTCCCAAAGGAAGCCGAAGGAGTCCTTTAGGTTCGCCCAGCCACCGCGAGTCGACCGACGTGAGAGCGACGGCCTAAGCTCGTCAGATCTTCGACACCACTAGTGGGATTGTCTCATACCCCCCGAGTGAAAATAACATTGCGTGAACTTTTAGTGTTCCTAACCCCCGAGGTTTAGCGAGCCTGGACCACAAGAGAGCCGGGACCGCCACGAAGAAAGCGACGGCACGACGCACCTACTTCTTTCACCTCAAGAGAATTTCAGGAGTTCGCAGAAGTTAATGGCATTTGCCACTTAACATTCGCCCCTTTGCATCCTGCTTCAAATGGTAAAGCAGAACGTATGGTTCAAATCACAGAGAATGCTTTACTTCGCATCATTCAAGGGAACTGGAAGGTACAATTAGCCTGATTCCTGTTCTCGCTACACGTAACTCCTGAAGCGTCCAATGATACGTCTCCAAAATCGATTTATTTATTCAAATTTTCCTGCATAAAGTGTAAATGAAAAACACGAATTATACAGGAAGTCAAAAAATCTTGCCTGTTTGGAAATAACGCTGACAGTGATGATTTTAGGTGATATGACTATGAGCAAAGTTGGTCTACACACTGGAGGACATCTATTTACGAAGTCAAATTTGGCCTTGATGCCTTCCTTTAAGGCCATTAAAAATGCTAAGAAGCCCGTCCATGACAATAATTTGACTTTACAACCTAGTTCACATACACAATGTGAACACATTGAATGATCGAGGTCTTATGCAGGGTGTTTCCCAACTCGGTGGACAAACTGACGGTATATTCCCTGCATAAAAACTAGACATAGAGCTCCTATAAACCCATGTCCCCAATCGCTTAGATTTTTAAGTAGCACCTACATAAAATGTGACAGCCATAATTCATGCTTCCCACATCTTTCCATTGATCATTTATTAAGGACTTGTATGTGTTCCTTTTTAAAGATGTGGGGGCCATGAATTATGGATGTCACAATTTATGTAGGTGCTGCTTAAAAACCTAAGCGTTTGGGGACATGGGTTCATAGGAACTTTTTGTCTAGTTTTTATGCAGGGAATACACCCTGAAAGTTTGTCTACTGAGTTCGGGAACACCCTGTATACTACGTAGGTGCCCCACACTCCCTGTTTGCTAGCTACATCCCTGATGGTGTCAAAAAATTCTTGCATGTTGGGGAATAACGTTGACAAGTGGACTAAACCCTGGGGACATCTGTTTATGACACCAAATTTGGCCTTGGTGCATGCTTCCAAGTTTATTCAAAAACTAAGATTGTTAGTTTTGCCGATAGGAGCATAGTTCGAATTTAGGAAATGTTGCCAGTCATATTCCTAATATTTTTGCAGAAAGGGGTTTTAAACCGACCAACAAACAGCAGATATGCACAGGTTATTTTTGATGCTGCCCCTTTAAAATATTTACTGCATTACCCACTTGTCGAAGCAAGTGCAGTGAAATGCAGAAAATACTAGGGCGGAACGAAAAGTAATGCCTGTTTGCCTGTAACTTTTTCAGTTTTTGACCAATTTTAAAAATTCTTTCACGGAATGAAAGATCCACATGTCTAGCACACGGGACCATATTGACTTTTCGACATAGTCCCATTTTTTTCCCACGCGCACGTGCTAAAGGAACACCTCAAGAAGCAGAGATTCAAAAGGGATGATGAGGTCAAGGCAGCAGTTCGCAAGTGGTGCCGCAATCAGTCAGTATAATTCTTCGCTGAAGTGATACAAAATTTGTTCATCTTTAGCGCGTGCACGTGGGAAAAAAATGGGACAATATCGAAAAGTGAATATTGTCCCGTGTGCTAGACATATGGAGCTTTCATTCCGTGAAATAATTTTTAAAATCGGTAAAAAACTAAAAAAGTTACAGGCAAACAGGCATTACTTTTCGTTCCGCCCTAGTATATTAAGGAGAATATATTCTCTACTGGTATTTGTTGGCCGGTTTAAAATCCGTTTTTGCCAAAATCTTCGGAATACGGTTGGCAACATTTTCTAAATCCGAATAATGCACCTATTGGTAAAATTAATTGTAGTTTCGACTTCTGAAGAGTGTAGTAAAGGACGCTAGCAACACACACTTATGAAGTGAATTATATTTTTAAGTGTCTGACAAACAGAACAGAACCTAACAGAACAGGAAGTAGCATGAAGTACAGATTATGGCAACTAGACGGCGCCACCGACCTACACAAACAAACACATGCAGGATGAATGCAGTTATGATCAACACTAACAAACTGAGTTTTTAAACTGTTAGCAGAATTTAGAAGCCACTGGTTCCATTTAGCGCGATGTGATATTCGGAAATCCAAATAATGAGGAGGCGTCCACATCAATAACTTGGTAAAGTTCGAGTTTTATTAAAACATGTTAAAATGTCATTGTTGATTATGACTCGATACACATGCTGAACGGGCGATCGGACTGCGTTTCCGCTCGCTTCACTCGAGTGAGAAAAACAGCATAGAAAATCGAGTTTAAATAGCATTTGCGATCGATTACATCATGTTTACTAATTTACATATAAAAGAAACACATGACACGATCGCAATTAACGTTCACATGACTATACAAAGGTCAATTCTAGCAAGTTCGATCTAGGGCTCATACGAGGTCAACTCGTTATGACGTAAACACCGTCAACATAAACATCCCCAAGATATCTTTGCACTTGACTGCTTTTCTTTTTGCCATGCTAAATTAATTGAGTCTGAACTTTGCAGTGGTTTTATATAACAGATTTGTAAACAGACAACTCAGTCATAATAAAGTCATTATTTAGTGTTTTTTAATATTGCATTGAATTTAATTATTATATTGACGATTCGTAGGATACAGGTTCAAAAATATTTTTTGTCTTATCTTAGGTATAATGAAGTTCTTTCAATTTTCGAAGACGATTTAGGTAAATAATTGGCCTATCAGGAGCATCTCCTTACGAAAAATTGCTTGCTACAATACCATAGCTCAAACTAAAATTCGACGGAACTGGTCATTTAAACCAATTAGTAATATACTCAACCACAAAAATCACTGGTTTCTACTGGGAAAATTATTGTGTAGACCTACCTAAGCATAAAAAATTGCAGACCACAGTTGCCAATGAAAAACTGCCAAATCAATGCCGTTTGCACTTCATTTGCCCTTTTCAATATGCGCGATAAGGAAGTTACGCGTGTAAATATTGAGTGAGAGGCGCCTTTAGAGGCGCTTATGAATGAGCGGCGGTCAGGAGTATGGGAAACTGTGCCCTCTGCCGGCCGATGTAGCTACATCCCTGTACCCTGTATATGCAACCCCCGATAACAATGAAGTTGTCAATGTTACCAACCGAAAATTTTTTTAGCACACCCTTCTTCCATTCCATTGTAAGGAATTATAATTTAAGTGGTCCATAGTGTGATGCTGTCGTACTTCGATAACGTCGTCCGGTTTCCTATAGCTAGACATTATCAATCTCATTATAGGCTCGGTTAGGTTTCCCCCAACTAAGCGAGGTGGGAGGGGGGGGGTATGGGTGAGGTCGATTTATCAACGTACAGCGGCATCGTGCTAACCTTTCAGATTCTTCCATGTGAAGTACGTATTTTCCAACACAGGGGTGATATCGCACACTGGCCGACTTCTGAAATCTGTGTTTGGGTATCTCTTTATGTCTTTAAAACGGTTATCATTGTATCTATTTTATGGGGTACGTAAGAAATCATTCTTGAACTGGAAATTATGAGCTACTTATATTGAAAGGTATAAGAAGTTGTTCGTGTGGCATCACATTGCCGACCAATTTATTTTATTGTTCTGCTCAACTGGGAAGTCCCATTTTAAACCCCTGAAGTAGCGTTTATGGCTTATGTTTCCGCAGCTCATTATGTATTAGTGTGTTATGTTTTCAAGATTGAAAGCTACTGTCAGTGAAGTATTAGACATTCCCAGTTCACAATTCATTCAAAAGAAATTTTCAAAATAATTATGTGCATGAGATTTCTTTAAAATCTTAAATCATGCATATCAATGCAAATTTTAATTGTTTGAATTTTTTATTTTCATGCGTTGTACATAGCATTGAGCCTCTGCAATAATCGTAGATGAAGTATAGAATCATATTCTTCAGCTGAGATGTAATCTTTAATGGCCCAACCAACAGTTGAAAAAACAACTGCTGGTACTGATGGCGATCCATATTTAGCTCATTTCTGTGAACTTGTGTGAGCTCTCGTGTTGAATGCGTAGGAATATAAAAATGTAATTATCTCTTCAGCCACAAATTAAATACCATTCAGTGTTTTATACTCAGATAGTATAGCTAATGATGTGTGTAAAATATTTTTCAATTGGTTGTCAAAAATTTTAATTTGTCAGTTCGCCTTTATCAGGGTAGTAGAATTTTTATTTAACCTAATCTGCAGTAAGGGTGCAATTTATTAATACAGAATCTTTTTTATGGCCAATCAATAAGGATTTATTGTGTGTAATTGGAGTTTATCGCAACATGTTGCCCCACAGGTACGACAATTTTTGTTATGTCTTTCCCCTCTTCAATGTTATATTTCCTCATTCTGTTGACATTTCTGTCAATGCTGGGCAAGAACTTAACAATTTTCGAAGGAGATTGTTCCAAATTTTACTTTCAGTCTTTCGAGGTCATTCTTTTCTGTTAAATTTAAAGTGGGAACCATTCATTTTCTGCCTAGCATATATACAGGGTGTTTCAAAATTCGACGGACAAACTTACAGGGTGTATTCCCTGCATAAAGGGAAGACATAATGTTCCTATAATCCTATATCCGGAAATGCTTAGCGTTGTCAGCAACAACAGAAGTGTGACCTAAGTAACGAATGTTCCCCAACGTGGAAAACGGCCTGATAGTGTTGTGCGAAACATACTTTGAAACACTGTGACCTTCAGCCAGTGGTCACTGGACAATGTTTTATGCAAACCACACAAAGCGAACTGCTGTCTAGCCTCAAAAGGTGAGAGTGGGCAACCTAGAAATGACATTAGTTAGTGTTGTGGTCGCTGATGTAGTATTTCCCCACTACAATGGGTGATTGTAGACCTGTGATTGGACCAGGAATGGGACGTGCAATGGAACAAACAGACCATCATCTGTCCCAGTATCAATGTGCTTTACTGACTCAAACAATATTCTCGAAATGGCGGCCGCCAACATCAATGCATTCCCGACACCGGGCAAGCATGGAAAGCCGTGTCTCTGCAAAGACCCCTGGCATTTCCCAGATAGTTTCCGGGGTGGAACTGTATCCTGGCCACCCCGGTCACCTGATCTCACATGCCTCAATTTCTTTTTCTGGGGAGCGATGAAAGACCTAGTGTACGATACCCCATCGACACGGTGGAAGACCTCGTGGCTCAAATTGCTGTGGCTGCGGAAACTATCCGGGAAATGCCAGGGGTCTTTGCAGAGACCTGGCTTTCCATGCTTGCCCGGTGTCGGGTTTCCATTGATGTTGGCGGCCGCCATTTCGAGAATATTGTTTGAGTCAATAAAGCACATTGATACCGGCACAGATGATGGTCTGTTTGTTCCATTGCATGTCCCATTCCTGGTCCAACCACAGGTCTACAACCACCCATTTTAGTGGGGAAATACTACATCAGCGACCACAACACTAATGAATGTCATTTCCAGGTTGCCCACTCTCACCTTTTGAGGCTAGACAGCAGTTCGCTTTGTGTGGCTTGCATAAAACATTGTCCAGTGACCACTGGCTGAAGGTCACGGTGTTTCAAAGTACGATTCGCACAAAAATATCAGGCGGTTTTCCACATTGGGGAACATTCATTACTTAGGTCACACTTCTGTTGCTACTGACAAAACTAAGCATTTCCGGATATGGGTTAATAGGAACATTGTCTTGCGTTTATGCAGGGAATACACACTGTAAGGTTGTCCGTCTAATTTTGAAACACTCTGTATATAGCTATGGTTTTCACCATAGCTGAGCGTGTTGAAATTGTAATGCTTTTCTGCAAAGCTGGACGGAAATTCTCGAGCTGCTGCAAATGAATTCCATGAAATGTTTCCAGACATACCAAAACCAAGTTACTCATCCATTTGGGGTACATTGCAGAAATTTCGTGGAACTGGTTCCGTACATACCTCATCTGTGGCGCCATCTAGTGGGGAAAATGTCAATTATACAAATTAAAGCCCTATTGTCTGTGAAGTGAATTGCATTAAAGATGATTTACAAGTCATGAGAGATATGATTTTGAATTGTTCTTCATAAAACAACATTCTAAGGATATATTTGCAAAATCAGATATAAGTTTATTGGGACCATCCATAAATTATGTCACACAAGAGCTGGGGGGAGCGTACACGCAATATCGTGACAAGCTGTGACATGGGGGATGAGAGGGGAAGGGTGAAATGTGACGTCACTTTGTAGTCTTTATGGCACGACACCACGAAATAAGCAAACTGGTCGTTGAGACAGTTGGTGGGTGGGCAGTTGTTTGAAAAATGGCCATGAAATTAGAGAAGCTTGGACCGAGTGAGAAGTATCCTGCTCAAATTAATCATGGAACACAACGTGATGTCAAATCCATGGGAAGAGATTCAAATTGAGTAAAAAATAAATATTAAATGAATGGACTGCTGACTGGATTGGATTGTTTTATGCTTTTTTCAAATTTTTCCGGCTGTCACAATATTGACGTGACAAGGGGGTGAGGCCTCCAAAAATGGCGTGACAATGGTGTGACATGGGGGTGGGAGGATCTAAAAAGGACCTTTTTTGCGTGACATAATTTATGGATGATCCCATAGATATATTTCAGAAATTTCCGGAACATCTGCATGTCGTGTGGCACATGTTAAAGATGTCCATTTTTTCACATGAATTTTTTGACAATATTATTACAGATGGCCTGTGAATCTGTGAAAGTCATTGTGAGATGTCGACCTATGAACCAAAGGGAAAATGACCTGGGCTGCAATGTACAAAACAATATCACAATATTATTGAATATATTCATTATGCAATTTTGAAATATATATATTTTAGCCAGTGGCGGTCATGGATAGCATTAGCAACCAAGTGTCAATATCAAACCCTAATGATGGAAGTGCACCACCAAAGACTTTTGCCTTCGATGGCGCCTATGGATCGAACGAAACAACAGAAAAAATTTACAATGATATTGTCTATCACCTTGTTGAGGTTAGTCGTTGTCCATTACTTCTATTATTTTAGTTTGTAACTTTCCTGACATTGGGGGGGGGGATAATTTATGTTAAAGGGTTGTGAAGTACGTATAACACATATGCATTTTGGTCAATATTTACAAACTGTACTCTAAAAATGAGGTGGTACATTTAGTTAACCCTGGTCAGGTACCTTGGGGTCTATTTGACCCCAGCCGTCTTTAAATCGCGTTTTTTTGGAAACCATCGCTGTTAGTGATATTTCCTGCCACGCATTTTCTCCAAAGACCTCCCTAAGTAGATCACGTGTTCCGTAGAATCAATGCCATTCTGCTTATTTGTTTATTTAGGGTATATTTGCAGGTTGGGGTCCGATTGACCCCATAGTACCTTCAATGTGATCTTTTTGCCCGTATTACAAGATCACACAAGAATTGCGCAACACAATGGCGACATGACAAAGACTTTCTCCCAGATCATGTGACAAGAAAACCAAATTTGTCCGTAAAGAATGTAATGTGTTTGTTTGCCAATATCATAGCAAGTGGGTGTGCAACCAATGCCAACAGTCACATTTTCACATGAAGTGGAATAAGTATGTGGAAATTGAAACATGACATTGTAGCATTAACCAATATCATTTGGATTATATATATAATTGTCATACACTTTATCATATCATATTATATCAAGGCAAGCAAAATATTTTAATAAAGTTGTGTTGTTCTAGTCATACAGCATGTTTTTCAACATGGGGTCAAACTGAACCCATGGTACCAAGATTGTGAGTTTTTTCAAGGTACCGGAGCAGGGTTAAAATTGCATTCAAAAGATGGCTGAGTTTGCAGGCCATTTTGCATGACGTACAAAATGCACTGCAGTGCAATTCAAGCGATTTGCAAAACAGATGCAATTTTACCGCATGTCTATTGGAACACAGCTGAACCTATGTTCGGAATAGAATGGGCCATGTCTAAAGCCACCGGGACGTTTAGCACAATTTCGGGTCGTAGTAGCTCACAGCCATCATCAAGCAACATACGTGTGTTCTGCTGTATAAGCGCTGCGAAGGGGAGCCCAACAGCCCATTCAGGGGTGTATTCTGCCAATTCAACGGCGAATGATGAATATCCGTTCCAACCATTCACGGTTTCATGATCAGGGATTTTGCAGATTGGACGCTGCGATCAGCAAGGCCATTGGCCCTGAGAAAATAGGGATGTCATCCTGTGTTCGACCCCAAACCACCATTAAATTCATGAAATTCCAACAAGGAGTATTGGGAACCATTGTTGGCTTCCATCACTGAAATTGAATTCATGGATAATGAATGGCATATGAGGTGGGTGCAGAAAGTTTTCAAAAGTTAAAAGAAACCTGGATGAACTTTCAGTGATCGCGATGTACTTGTAAACTATGCAGTGAAGCAAATTCGATGCAATGATTTGCCAAGGATGTGCAGGAACGCATTTGGCAATCACTAGTTTTTTCGGATTACATAGTTGTGTCTTCTGGCATACTGCACAGTATATCACAAATTGTTTTTATGTCGGAACCCATTCCAAGTCAAAAGACAGCCTCGCGGGCTCTGTTAATTGAGGACTCAATGCCATGATACCCTGTATGGATACAGGAAAAGCGTATTGGGACCAGTGCCTGGGGGATGACAGGGCAGGAGATAGTGAATAATATCCTTTGTAATATGCCAATTCATCCTGGAAGTCCAATATTTAAACACACTTGGCGGCGGCTTTCAATGTTTAGATGGCCAGTGTTAAGCGTGCAAGACTTGACACCACGAAGAGACGAGTCTTGCAGAGTAGGCAAGAGCAAAACAATATTGACCAGGAACTCTTCCTGCGGATCATCTTAACAATGATATGCCCGCAATTCTCAAAACGTTATGTACCACTAATATAATGCATGTCAAAGACTTATGGCAGCATGTGAAAAAATGCGAAAGAGTCAAGGAGGCTTGTGGTCAATTAATTTATTGCTAATGGACTTTAATGATTTCAGTTTGGTTTCAACCACCAAATTTGTTCCAAATATGTTGTCATGGAATTTCTCACAGATCCAACAGCAAAAGTTTTTTATCTCTATCTGTGGGTATCTCTGCCCTGACAGAGTAAATGCCTGAGTGGAGTAACAAACGCCAGCCATTTCGAAACGATGTCACACCTACAGCTTGGGAGTTAGCATTCGCTGATAAAAGAACCATGTATTTGACGTCATAGAATTCGCAGGTGCAAACTTCCTTTAAAACTTACTTGACATTGGTTACTGCACGGCAGTTTTCCGTGGTCCACTCCCCAACGACATTTACTGTTTAAGACAAATGCACAGCTCAAACCAAAGAAGTGACCCTCCTGTAGGTCGTAAAGAATGGAAGCTGAAGCCTGAACGATTCATTCAAACTGAATTTTAATCTCGACACAAAGAACTAGTAAATTCACAAGTTAGGTTGCCCTCGCGCAACAGTTTTGGCTCACACTCAAGATATGCACACAATCTCGTAAAACTTTTGAAGACAAGAGGGCAGCCTCATACTACACATAGGCTTAGACTGACTGACTGACGTAGTCACCTCACACCAGACTAAACTGACCAAGGCCAAATTTTAACACTATATAAATGCAAAACCCAGTCACACTGGTTCACAATTTCCAGAACAAACTGGAATCAAGTGTTTTCACAGATACCACACTCACAAACTCGTCGGCTCCAGGATGCATCTAGACAGCACGTTCAAGTTTCCATTGTAGTGGCGGCGGAGGTTCCCTCACAACCTCAAGATCTTGTTCTCTTGGTGATTTTTCCTCAGCATCTGCTTCAGCCGTTGCTGAAAGGTATTCAGTCTGCCAGCACTTCCAGAAGTCTTGCTCCGATTTCCAAAGAAGTTGCCACCTTGCAAGACGGTTCAAATGCGAGTTAGTGGGCGTATTCGGCAATTCATACTGTCTGTCTGGGTCGCCAGAGTGTGTGACGTCATCTCTGATCCCATCTCTGTGCATGTCTGGCGCCCAATTTATCTGATTTGCCAGCCAAAAATTTCTGTATTCAATAATTCGAAATGGTAGATTACGCATCATGCAGTTGTGATGGCATGTTGCGGCCCTTCGCACTGGACCGAACATTCCATGGTGGCCGCCATTTTGTTGTCTGAGGAGCCAGGCGAGAAGTTTGTCTCTGACACGGCAGCCAGAGAAAATGACGTCACACCTCAGACATTTGATTTGCCGAACAAAAAACCTGTTTTCATCTCTTAGGCCCACATGGATTGCCGAACAACTTTTCTGGCCAAAGCTCAAGATATCTGGCGACCCAGGCAGACAGGTATGAATTGCCAAATTCGCCCACTGTAATCAGGCTCTGGAAATGCTGTCAGAGGACCAAGCTAATCAGCTCCAACAAAGCACCTCCCAACTCCTTGACACTGAAAGGTCCACTACGACGCAGGTCACCCCCAAGACGAGTTTTCACAATAAATCGTAGGCAATAGGCTGTTACTCTTTGAAGGGTGGATAATGAAAAAAGTCTGTCAAAGAGAAACACATCGAAAGAAGAGGTGTGGATGTTAAAAAAGCATGGCCATTGCGTCGTGCCGTCGCTTTCAACGCGGCGGTCCCGGCTCTCTTGTGGTCCAGGCTCGCTAAACCTCGGGGGTTAGGAACACTAAAAGTTCACTCAATGTTATTTTCACTCGGGGGGATGGGACAATCCCACTAGTGGTGTCGAAGATCTGACGAGCTTCGGCCTTCGCTCTCACGTCGGTCGACTCGCGGTGGCTGGGCGAACCTAGAGGACTCCTTCGGCTTCCTTTGAGAAGTAGGCTTGAGGACGTCACAGAAGGAGGCGGGCGTTCCGTACAGCTTTACAAGGCGCCTTCAGGGTCTTCAGGAGGGACCTAGAGTTTGGTGGCTGCAAGGGAGACGAGTTTCTTGAGGCTGGGGTGTTCCCGATGTCTTGCAGGGATGGACCTAGATTTAAAGATGTCTGCCGCAGTAGTCGCAGTAGTCGCAGGTGACCTCGGGTGCTCCGCAGTGAAGGCGACCGTCGCTGGTGTGTGCTGGACCTAAAGTGCTTCTTGTATCTGCTCCCGGTGTCGTAGCTGATGAAGGCCGTAACGCGGTGAGTAACAGAATCGCGGTGACAGACTCAGGGTAGAACCTAATTTCTTTAATCTATATATTCCTGTAAGGGTTTGAGAGTGGGAAGAACACAGATTGTACGCGTCTGGAGAAAGTCCAGAGGTAGGCTCTGATGGGCCAAAAGATGCTGCAGGAGGCAGCTCTCTGTCTGATTTGAACAGTGAGCAGTGGGCTCTTTTATACCAATATTGCACAAAGCATAGGTGTGGCTAAACGGATTAAAAGAGCTTATAGGTGACGCTCAAAGGAATGTGGTTTTCCGATACAGGTAGCGCCACAGGTGGGCAATACAGCGATTGGCCCGGGGGCGAGAGCAACAGAGTTGTCCCCCATTTACAAATAGGAATCGCCCTATGACGTAGGGGATCCAATATGGCGGAGATACGGCGCTTCGGCTAACAGAGTTAAGACGTTTAAGTCTATTTGAAGCCTAACACGTGGCGAGCGCATGGCGGTGGCGCACGGTGGCCGTATCGCGAACTATATAGAGAAACGTTGCACGCAAGATTATATTGCTGAAGTGTACGTTTCGTAGTTACGCTCGTATATCGTTTTAAAAGTGTCTGTAACTTGTATAGGTGCTAAGAATTGAATAAACGTTCTGTAACCATAACTACAAATGTAAATCAGACTCGGTATACGTCCTTATAAACGGTTATTACGCGTTGGCTTAGCTTGTCTCGATCGCGACGATATTGCGGAGGGGCGTGGCCTAAGTACGACGATTCTTCCAAAGGGAAGCGTCGCGCGTAATTCGAATTTAGGAAACTGTCCAGACCCGTATTTTGGTGGTAAAAGGACCATGACAGTTCGAAAAAAAGCGGAACCATCACACCATTAAGGTGATATTTAACAATTCAGTTTGTGGTGCGCGGAATAAGGTGAAGGAAATAGAACCCCAGAACCTCTTTTATTCTAACAATATCTTAGTAACAAATGTAAGAGCTCAACTATGATGGCATCACCCCAACAACAAACAAGAATAAACAAAAATGTGTCAGCGGAACTTCCCACGTTACTACTTTGCACAGGAAACTCTGAAGACAGCCGAGTAACAGCAAGCCCTTGAACTGGGACTGCAAGGTGATGTCCTGTTCCAAAACCGCCTCTATAAGATGCGGCATACAAAGTTAATGCGATGGTTGAGAATGTTGTTGAAGAAGTCCTAAAGATACCATCTGTGAAAGAACTAGATGAATACACCAATGGTCAAAGAGGGCTCTGAAGACTAATGGTCGAAGCTGGCTGAAGAACTCCAAAGCATACAAACTGCAAGAGTTCACGACGAAGACCAAACCAATGGTTGAAGGTAGATGAGGAACTCCAAAAATGTGAACTGCGAAAGTTTCAATGCCTACAAACAATTGACTCTGATAGCTGGGTTGCCTCAGAATTTAAAGGGTCAGCCGACCAATCATGGAAAAGGCCGTGAACCCAAAATTTGATTATTACAAGGCAGTTGGGCTGATGCCAATTCTAGGAAATCGCAAAGTGCAATAATAACACAGGACAACATAGGAATTTTTCCTTTGAAATAAAGGGCATTTCTAATGTTTTTTAGTACGCTGAGTTCGAAAATGTAAAGGGTTTCCCTCTATCACGTAAGAATTTTTCGCAATTTGGAAATGACAGTTTATAATATACAATATGTTTTTGACTATGTTCTTGAATTTAGGCAACGATTCTGTCTCAGAAACATTGTGGCTTCAAGAACATTATTGAAATCATGTTGAAGAACCACCAAGCATTGGGCCACTCAATGAGCTCGAATCTCCGCTTTTTGAACTTGCATCTGGATTACTTCCCGGAAAATATTTTTAGCCTTGATGCAAGAACAAGGAGAGAGGTGTCATCATGCCATTAAGGAACTGTAGAAGAGGTATAAAGGACGATGGAATGTTAATATGATTGCTGTATCCTGCTGGATGCTGATCAAGGAAAACACGGATGCAGTATGCATGAAAAAGTTAGAAATTAAGCTTTCAGGGCAAGAAAATTAGGTATTATAAGGATCTTTGGCATTGCAATATAAATTTGCAAACATGATTTCTTGAATAATATCTAATTTCACCTTGATCTCGTATGTTTTTTAATTAAAGTGATGCTAAACTTCTACAGCGTGGTCAGAAAGTATTGCCTGTTGGGCTATAACTTTGAAATGAAGCCAGATAGCGAGATTAATGTTAAGAGGTGAAGTGATCAGGAGGCTAGGGCACTTCCGGTGCATTAACTCCGCGTGACCTTCAACAATGACTTCAAGGTCATCGCAATCCTAACTTGCAAACTAAAAGAGTTAGGATAGTACTGTCAAATGGAAAGTGGTAGAGCACACCTTAATTAGTGCTAAAAACTCGTCACAGAAATTATGAGAGGAACTGCATGAGTGTAAAAGGCGAAGTTGTGATGCGCGGTGTGAGTCCTGCAGGGAGGCATGATAACACAGTGTAGCCTGAAAATCACTCCAAATAACAAAGCACGTCAAGCAATACTAC
>WWPM01015576.1:0-26690 GCA_023279145.1 Glomeris maerens | reverse complement strand
ATTTGAATCTGCCATTGAGATGATGTCCCCACACGAATCCATTCTGAGTTGTTTCTGTTCCTCAGTTAGGTGGTGTGGGACAAACCTTGCGCAGATCTTGCGCTTACCCAAATTCTTGGTGACAATGTTTCGGATAATTTCACGTGGAATACACAATTCACTCTCCATCATTCGGACAGATAAGCGGCGATCGTTTTGGAGTAGCTCACAAACTTTTTCGATGTTTTCGGGTGTGGTGCTGGTGGTCGGCCTCCCAGAACGAGGATCGTCTTCAAGAGATTCGAGTCCTTTTTGGAAACGCTTAAACCAGTCATACACGCATTTTCGAGTCACAGCTTCTTCCCCGTACACCTTCTGTAACATATTGTGGGTTTGGTTGCCGATTTCCCCAGTTTGAAGCAGAATTTCATGTTGACTCGCTGCTCCATTTTGCACCTGGAACGACTAGTTTTCATGCAGCACTTTAGTAACTGTGACGTCATAAGGAAACGTCACACAATGCCTGTGCACATCACACATTTCTTAGCTTAGATATCAACATTCAATTCGCAAGTATCGAAATGTTTCTAGGTTCCTTGAAATTCGTACAATCAGACCATTCACCGAACTTTCCGGTCTCACCTTGTATATTCTAAGTCCAAGTAACAGAGTGTACATTCTAAGTCTGAGGTACATTATGAGTAAAGTTCATGTGCAAAGTCGCACACAATCATTAAATCGAAAATTTAGTTAAGTGACTTTCTGAAGTCAAAGTGCAGATAAATTTTTAAAAGTTAAACCAAATAGCAGTTAACCATGTTATCATTGTTTGCCTGTCAATCAATGTTTGCACCCTATTTAGTATATGAAACGTAATGTATGTTTGTGCGCATATGTACATATATTAACATATTGTTACCTAATATTAACTTCAGATGAAATAGTTTGTAATAGAACGCTAACGAGAAATGTGATTACCCCATCTCTGCACAAGTAGAATGGCCATAACACTCAAAACTCATTTATTCGCAACTATTTAGCTACTAATTAGGCACTTTTGCTTAGTATCTGTAGATATTTTAATCAATGCAGCTTACCAGTCTTATAGGTTTATAATAATACAATAGTTTTATTTTGTTAGAATTATTAAGTTATAACAGTCAAAGCCGGTTATCGTGGCCACATCCGTCCTAACTGATTTGGCCACGTAAACCGGCTAGCCAGGTTAAGAGATGTAAAATTTTTTTATTAAAAAATTGCTAACATTGATTGCTCTATCATCGTTTTATCGGTACATGAATATTTTACCACATCGGAATATTCGTTGTCCATTTTTAAATGCTAATCAAGATTAAGAAATATTAATTTACAGTTTGGGTTACTTGTATGCAAACAGATTTGAAATAATCTATGTCCACAGCTTGTGGACATGACACACGAATGCTCTTGGTGAGCCGAAACACATAAGTTTGTATTTAAGAAGTTTTGACTCTATGGGTTGCTATTAATATGGAATTGTTGTTCTCCATTACCCATATATGGTTCACACCGTTGTAATTTTAAGATGCGACACGTGTTTCGGCCCACACACGGGGCACTCATCAGGCATCAGAACCAAATTCCGGCTCCAACCCGGAGACCGAATTAATGTCAGAAAGTCTGAACATTAATATTTCTCACCAACAGATCCCGAGTGGATTCGAACCCGGGCCTCCTGGGTGAGAGGAGGAGGCTTTAACCACTCGGCCATGCTTGCTACTGTCAAAGACCAGGAGGGGTCAGACATATATTTAAGAAGTTTTGACTCTATGGGTTGCTATTAACATGGAATTGTTGTTCTCCATTACCCATATATGGTTCACACCGTTGTAATTTTAAGATGCGACAACGGTGTGAACCATATATGGGTAATGGAGAACAACAATTCCATACATTAGTTTGTATCTGAAGGTCCGTTTACACAGGGACATTTTTCTGATGCCATATTCTAGCGGCAGATTTCAAATGAAATCTAGCATCTGGAAAAATTTTCTTGTGGAGTTTACATAAAGCAATTTTTCTTGCGTGCTTCAGCCAATCGCAGTGGGAGTTATATCTCCTCCAATAGGAATGAACCATTAACATTTCCCATAATGGACGACTTATTAATTGCAAAAGCGAACTCATCAATTATTTTATACACAATGACTTCGGCCCTCAATAAAGAGCCTAGGCCATAAAAAACATTTATGGGTGTAAATCAATTAATTTTTAATATCCCAAAGTACAGTAAAACCTCGTTAATGGGGTCACCCAAGGGACCTGCCTCAATGCGACCCCATCTATGAGGTGACTCTATTAACCGATATATCACAAATTTTTGAAAAATTTCCTGCGTTAAATTTTACAATTACGGTATGGAATTTTTTAAAAACAAACATTTGTTTCTTTCAATAACCTTAATTCGATCTGCAAGTCCCAATTCAACACGTTTTTTTTTGGTCGCCATACTGTTTCACTGCTGAGAATACCGAAATGTTTGCTTAATGCTCTCCTTGATCAAGTACAGTAGCCTGCAAACAACGAAGCTATGACCCAACGCTTGACTAGAGAAATAAAATTTGCCCAAAGCAGGAGCGTTTTACAGCGATTAAAGGGGTGACTCATCCAAACATGGAAATAGCGGCAGTTATGTCTCAAAAGCAAACCCCAGGTGATTTGATTATCCGATCTGCATGTGCTCAAGTGGATCAAACTGACGGCCCTTGACCCGATATCCGGGGTGACCCGATTAACCAACAGGCTAATACACACAGTCTGTGGAAGACCAATTCTGTGCCTGCCCTTGGCGACCCGATCATCCAGGTGACCCTATTAAGAGGGTGACCCGATCCCGAGGTTTTACTGTACTGGTTTACCGTGAAAAAGCTCAATAATGTGCAGTGTGTCTTTGTAAAACCATCGATCGCTTGGTAACTTGACCGCCATGTTATTTTCGTTTTGGGCAACACCCACACTTGCAACGTCACAAGCAAGTTCAAGCCGATTGGTGGAAATTAGAACACGTTCTATTTTCTGGCAAGGCTTGTTCAATGTTTGTGCCACAGTTGTAGGCAAGTATTATTGTACTATTGTAACAGTTTACACGGGGATATATTTCTGGAAGCAAGAAAACTTTTCTGGCAGGCAAGAAAAATGTCCCCTCGTAAACAGACTTTATGGAACCTACTTTGTGGATATGGATTATTATGTTCCAATAAAGAAAGACTTTATTCATTTTCGAAGAAAGACTCGTATATCTTGTTGACGGACGGACGCATTGCGCACAACTTGCCAGAGAGATGAAATTGCCCTTTGGCAACAATCAGTCGCTATATTTTTGGCCAAACTTTCTAAATCTCTGATGGCTACTGTGTGCAAAATGTAGGCTTGCCCACAATTTACATAGCACAATGGGGTTTTGTGGCCACGCTAACTGGCTTTCTGCCATGCCAAGTGGAGCTTCCAACATGCAATACACTGCGTTTGATCGGTCCTATGTCATTCTGGCCACCTGAGCTGGTGGCCACGCTTAATCGGCGGCCACGTTAAGCGGCTTTGACTGTATTTTGGGTTTTGAGTTGTAATTGCATTAAGTCCCAATATTAGTTTGTAACCCATTTCACATTGAGGTAGAACCTAAGGTAGGAACAAAAAGAGGAGGTAAATACTTACAGTTTTTGGTGTATTGGAGTTGTCCATCGTTGAATTTGTTGATCTCGTAGAAAAGTCTGATGACAGAAGAACACTTGGAGTTGTACCTTGGTGATCTCACACAAGACAATATTTTCTCAATTGAGATTCGCGGTTAAAACCCCATTGAGGGTGATATGATTTGGCTGGGGCTTGTGTAAATAAAGATGACTATTGGTGCATTTTCTTGGGAATGTAAAAGTTTATTGGCTATGAACTTGAATATGTTTGGGCATGTTTGATCCTGGAATATCTCGCAGGCGTGTGCGAAAAGCCTGATGAACCCTCGTACTCTTGTAGGTTTGTGAATACTCTTGCTTGCTGTTTTCATGTTTTTTGTTCAGATCCTATGTTTTACATCTATATGTATCGATACACTACCTGATACAGGATTTTAGTTTGAAACGCCACCCTCCACATCATTATTTTTTTAATACAGTACACAGTTAGTGAATTCTCACATCCATGTACTTGATGTTTTCTCCCTCACTCCATATTTTAATTGATACACACTTTTCCCTCAAAGACTTTTGTAATTTTAAAGGAAATTCACCTCTAATGCATTTTATTGTAACCAGCTACATTTTTAGTAAATCTAAGGAGTGCGTGAAAAGCAGTAATTTGTAAAACATGATGCCTGAATAGAGAGTTGGATGAATTGAACTACTGTTGTATTTAGATCTTTATGACTGACATGAAAGTAATGCCCCCGCTTTTAGGTGACATCTATATGTGTGAGAAAATGCTATATTAGCTATAAATACTCATACTTGTATACCATTGGATACAGGTGTTGATGTTTGGTATTAACTAATTTCATAGGGTATCTCTTATGTTACATTTCATCGAATTTGATATTGTTTTGATACACGACTTTAGTCCGAGGCGAGGGGCAGTTCCCGTGACTAGGGGACGGATCCCGAAATTGGTTTTATCCCAATACTTGAGAGTTTTTTCCATAAATAGTATGTTTGACATGTGAGAATTAAGATGTCCGCAACACTTATTAGCTAATATTAGGGTTTGAAATGATTAGTGAGATTTAAATATTCCAATTGCAGCTGCGCAGTATTTTCTTAGTAATTCATACCTTAAAATTAATAGAAATATGAGGCACGTTGTAACAGCCCAGTTTTCCTACTGGCCTTACTATTGCCAAAGAACGGCTTCAGCACGGCCTGGCCATGGTACCGGCGCGGCAGTCAAACGTCCTTACACTACAATGGCATGGTCTTTGGAACCGCCCTTGCAGCAACTTTCCCCACCTGCAATGGTTGATACCATTTGCACAGGAAAAGCATTGTTTAATTGGGACAGGCCCATTGCCATGCTCCCCCTGTGTGAATCCAAGTCGACCGTGCGGTCCAGCCGATCATAGTGCAGTAAGGGCATAAGCCCGTCCCCTGAGCTTGGCTATTGGCAAGGCCGCCAAACCACAAATTAAAAGGGCGCATTCAAACCAAAGAAATCACTCTGACTCTTGGAGAGCACCTTGCTTGCATAGAAATCTCCTACATCTGAGACTGAGGCAGAGTAGACTTTGGTACCTTTCGGCCAAATCTACCTTTAAGGGGCTCAACCTCGCGCTTGTTACACAAGGCTTGGCTGCCCTCTAAACTCAGTTCTTTTATAGGTGTCCTACTATACAGGAGTAGCAGCCAAATACCGTACCCTTGGCAGGTGGTTCAACTGTTATTCTTTTTGTGTAGCGAGCGCCACCTATATTGTATCTTTTGGAGTACCTCTTTCTTAGGACAGACCGTTTTATACAATATAGACTCACGGGAATCACTCATTCTCCCCTACCCCCAATTGGTAGGAATATGAACCTCCGCAAGGGCCAGCGTTTTATGATCCCAAGCGTCCTAAAGGTTAATTCCAGCACAATATCCCCTTCTTGAGTAGTGGTGATAAACACCTCCGCAAGGGTAGTCGCTAACGCTTTCCCAGGCGTCTGAGAGGTTCGATCACAGCACCAATCAGAAACCCAGTGGTGATTCCTAAGGAAAGGTGTCGAAAGCCGACATCAGAAATCTCAGACGTCGGCCATCTTTCAACTGCTCGAGCG
This sequence comes from Glomeris maerens, assembly GCA_023279145.1. Classification (NCBI taxonomy): domain Eukaryota; kingdom Metazoa; phylum Arthropoda; class Diplopoda; order Glomerida; family Glomeridae; genus Glomeris; species Glomeris maerens. The sequence goes on along the minus strand of WWPM01015576.1, from coordinate 20,932 downwards.
ACTTAGGATTTCGGTGACATAAAGTTACAAGATCTAAAGTTGTGAACCAGAATGCAAGTGTTAGATAAGTGGTGACTATTTAGCATTGTACGAGCGAGAATAACTGTGGATATAAACTTAATGTGTTGTTAGATATAGTTGAGTGGTTTCGCGCGTTATTTTCACATATTGTAAGAAAGGACCGTTACTATATTGACGTTTTCTAATACATTATTACATTTGGTGTCCCTCTAGTCTTGCTAGCTGTGAAACCCACCCACAATGGGTGTTTTCTTATGCACTGTCCTTCGGGATCATCCATAAAATATGCTCGCTTTAAGGGGAGGGGGTCTTTGGTGACTGTGACAAAAGTGTACGATAAAATGGGGGGGTATAATTCTATAATGTGTATGTTCAACAATTTTTCCCGTCATTATCGAGCAAATCCGAATATTTGCAAAGTTTAGACAAAATTTCCTTGAAACTTAAGCAGTTAGAAAATTCTATTTTCTTTACTATTAACTTTTTTGTGCAAATTTTACCGAAAAAGGGGGGTCATTTATATTATACATGACGTTCGTCCAGGGGGGGTGTTGAGAGTTGTTAGAACTTTGTTATAAAGGAGGGGGGAGGACGGGGTCTAAATTTCAGCGATTTTAGCGAACGTATTTTATGGATGATCCCTTAAATAATCCTTACAAACGTTTGGCTTCATATAAAATTTAAAATAAAATTATTTCTTCGAAACTAACACCATTGCGAGAATTTTTATCGCAATATCAGGCTATTGAAATGTAAGCAACATGCAGTGAATAACAGTCTGTTGATCCTAAATTTGCGTTTTCACGGGCGAGTAAATACAAGAATCGTCGAGTTTGCAGTGATATCGCTTGTTTGAATTTTCATGGAAGCTGTCGAGTGTTTCGGTTTATAGCGATTTTTTCCCGCTTCCCCCTTAACCTGAAGTGACCTAGTTACCCCGTAGGTCACTATCTTCTCCGGCCCTATATATAGCGCCACCTTGGACAATAAAATTATTATTCTGTTTTCACCATTACGACGTTGACTCTCCTCATTTTCCCGCGGTCGCGATGCACGTCACAATATGGTGCCGAAACCCGGGAGGAGGATCCTTCCACCTCTCTGACCAGCCGATCGCTCCGCCCATCGTCCGCCAATATCCGCTTCTTTGGAGTGCCGATCGCTCCGCCTATCGGTGGCCAATCTCCGCCTCCACGGCTTCTTTCGGCCGCCCATCGGTGGCCAATCTCCGCCTCCAAGGCATCTTTCGGCCGCAGATCGCTCCGCCTATCGGTGGCCAATCTCCGCCTTCCCCAACGTTACTTTCCTCCACGCGTCTCTATGGATGTTGCCTCCCATCTGTCTCAATTGGTCCTTCCACTCGGACGGACCAATGGGGGAAGATGTCGAGTGTTCCGGTTTATAGCAGTTTTTTACCGCTTCCCCCTTAACCTGAAGTGAACTAGTTACCCCCTAGGTCATTGTCTTCTCCGGCCCTATATATAGGGCCACCTTGGACAATAAAATTACTATTCTGTTTTCACCATCCCGACGTTGACTCTCCTCATTTTCCCGCGGTCGCAATACACGTCACAGAAGCAATATTCCAAGAAGCAAAACAGGATTTCTATTTTTACGCACCTTCGGCGTTAACTGGTCCTAGATTTTAGACCTGACCTCTAAGAGGTTTTCGAGAAATTGACCTCTAAAGATGACATCAAAGTGCCATAGGACACTCCATTTGTAGTATAGGCAATATAGACATACAGTAGGACCCGCTTATAGCGTCTCCCGCATACAACGTTTTTCCGCTTATAACATACAAATCCAATTTAACAGATTTTCGGCAGACCTTTTTAGTGTTAGAAAAACCCGCATATAACGAACCCGCTTACAATGAAATCCCGTTTATAAAGCAGATATTTCGCTGCAACCCATCCTGATATAACGTTTTTGAAACAAATTTGTAGCAGAAGGGGTATACTTTCTCACTAACAGCAGTGGCGGGGCAGTCTCCACTAAACAGGTAGGGGTGACTGCAGCAAAATCGCGACTAGACATACATTGTCTGCTTCCTGGATCACTGTCTGTGAGCAGTGGGTTGCGCAGCAGCCCTGCCCTCTCCTAATTTCTCCAATCACATGGGTCGCGACCGTCTCATGCCAACTTGCAAAGCTCAAAGTTCTACTGCATAACGAGTCCTAATTAAGATGTACTATGTAAACTGTATACTATGTACATTAGTATGTTCTAAAAATAAAAAGTTCTCAGAATAAAAAGCTTGTGCGCGACGTTTCCACTTCATTTATTGCAAAAAAACAAAAAAGTCCGCATTTAACAAATCCCGCTTATAAAGATGAAAAATCTTGCATTTGTCCGCAACGCTATATCGAGGTCTTACTGTATTTATGAAAAGCTATTGAAGAGCACTACACTTTGGAAGGATGAGAGGGGATGAGGATGATGAATGCAGTTATAGACCTGATCTCAAAGCGGAGCGAAGATACAGTTCCGCATCATCACCGCCATCCTAACCGTCTTTCACCGAAGGATGTGGTGACACGTCAATGGGAACGTTTGTGTCTGAGTTTATACCCTTGATATTGAACTTTTTTGTATTCATCTTCAATAGCTTTCCATCAATGCCTGTGTTGCACGTAATTGTGCCCGCAATGTGCAGGCTTCGCTGCTATCCACATTCCCTGCCTTGTACGTCGCAATCCCTTACATTTGCTAAGACAGCTGCGTATGTGCGGACTGTGACGCACGTGTCCGAGGTCACTTCCAGTTTGTGTACTGGAAGCGCCCAACACTGGTGATCACTATCCGTAACCACATTTCTCATCTTATCTGTCACTGCTTGCAACTTATTCTAAAAAAAGCGCGACTTACGCCCCACCCTGTATGTATAAGCGGTGTGTCCTGTGGCACTTCAAAGTCACCTTTAGAGGTCAATATCTCGAAAATCCCCAGAGGTTAGGTCTAAAATTTTGTCAACTTGTATTATTTATCATGGGTTTTGAAACGAGTCTTGTTTCATTGACACATTCCAGTATCAAATTCAGTGTTCGGTTGGCTTCGCCTTAAAACCTTAATTTGAAAACTAGCTCATCTATTATGCAAACGAACTCCGAAACTTCGATCTCACATTTGCATACCTTATTTTTCGCACTCAATATTCATCTGTTTGGGGATGGATTTCCTAATGCCTTTGCAATAAATCTTTATATTCAAAATTATTGTCACTGTTTTTAAGCCCCTTGGACCAAAAGTGAAAGACCACCTGCGAAGCATATTCTTTCGACTTCAAGCTGTATTTACTGTAAGCATACACTGTATAGTAACTGGATTTATTTTGTGGCGATCAGTGTAAATCGCCACCACATGTCCATTATGAGTCATCCCATGCATTGTCTGCACTAGTGGGATAATTTACATATTGAGCGACATTAACCGGATTTTCTGGTCTCTTTTCTAATTAGAAATCATATTTGTTTCGATGTCGCAATTATTCGTCTCTGATACCACTTGTATAAAACTGAAGAACACCGAATGGAGAGCCCAGTTGAACTTCAGCAGTTCCTGCACTCGGCAGTAATTCTGCCCAAAATATTACCGGGCCCTGAGGGCTTCAGCAGGGACTGGCGCCCCACTTAATACATGTTTTCTCCTCAATTCTGGACTCTCCATTGGGTGTTCTCTGATCCAGATGGTATGTAATTCTTGAATTATTCTTTCCTAATGTTAAGGATTTAAGACAGCTCCATCTACAGGGTGATTCAAAATTCGATGTACAAACTGATAGGGTGTATTCCTTTCATAAAAGGAAGACACAATGTTCCTATAAACCCATATCCGGAAAGGTTTAGTTTGGTCGGTAGGAACAGAAATGTGACCTACGTAATGAATGCTCCCCACCGTGGAAAACTGCCTGGTATTGTTGTGCAAATCGTCCTTTGAAGCACCGTGACCTTCAGCCAGTGGTCACTGGACAACATTTTATGAAAGCCAAACAAAGCGAACTGCTGTCTAGCCTCAAAAGGTGAGAGTGGGCAACCTGTAAATGACATTCGTTAGTGTTGTGGTCACTATGGGTGGTTGTAGACCTGTGGTTAGACCAAGAATGGGATTTGCAATGGAACAAGGAGACCATCAGCCGTGGCAGGAAAAACTTGCTTTATTGACTTAAACGACAATTTTAAAATGGCGGCCACCAACAGTAATGCATGCCCGACACCGGGCAAGCATGGAAATCCGGGTCTGCGCAAAGACCCCTGGTGTTTCCCGGATAGTTTCTGCAGCCACAGCAATTCTAGCCACGAGATCTTCCACTGTGTCGATGGGGGTATCGTACAGTAGGTCTTTCATAACTCGCCAGAAAAAGAAATCGAGGCAGGTGAGATCAGGTGACCGGGGTGGCCAGGATACGGGTCCACCCCGGCCTATCCAGCGGTCCCCGAAGGTGCCATTCAGGCAATCCCGCACTTCACGACTGAAGTGACAGGGTGCCCCGTAATGTTGAAACCAGATGTTCCTACGTACCGACAAGGGTACGTCCTCGAACAAGCATGGGAGCACATCTGACATGAATCTCCGGTATGTATGCCCCATCAGCCTAGCAGGCAGAAGGTACGGCCCAATCAAACAGTCTGCAGCAATGCCTGCCCACACATTGACTGAAAACCTGTGCTGGTGGCGCCGCAAGGAAGTGGCATGAGGATTGACATCTGCCCAGTGATGCCGATTGTGTGCATCGTAGGAACCATCACGTGTAAATGTTGCCTCGTCGGAGAACAGCACTTGCCCTGAGAAATCAGGCTGCGCCTGACATTTGCTCACAAACCAGTGGGCAAACTGCACGCGCTGCGGATAATCGGATGGCAGCAGTGCCTGGACACGCTGCACGCGGTACGGATGCAGCAGGTTCTCGTGCCACACTCTCCATACGGTTGATTGAGTCGCACCCACACCGCGTCCTACATGCCGGGAACTGGCAGACGGGGCGTTGTCCTCCCACTCGAGGACCTCTTCCTCCATGTCAACAGAACGCGCAGATCTACCCCGACCTGCATCATTGCGGCGAACACGCAAAACCCCGGTCTCCCTCAGTCGCCTGTCCACACTAACAAATAATCTGTGATCAGGCATTTGCCTGTTTGGAAATTGTTCTTGGTACTGCCGCAGTGCTTTCCTTCCATTGCCATGGGCAGCCCCATACATCAGATGCATGTCCGTGAGCTCAGCATTAGTGTATTGCTCCGTTCGAAATCGAATATTCTAGTGAATTGAATAACCTTTCAATTCGCAATGAACAGGGAGTTCAGGCATGAATCACTGCCTGCTTTGCATATTGTACTTCATGAGCAAAAGTGTCAAATAGAGAAATTGGGTAGGTATTTTTATAAACGATTTTGTGAATGTGGTTTCGCAATACAGGAACAGAAAAGTCAACTGGACTCCCACCATTGCTCAAATCTGGTGACAAATGATTATATGCCAAGGGTAGACGAAATCATGGCTAGGTTGGGCGGGGCTAAGTATTTTACCTTCCTGGATTTGCTCCAAGGTTATTTGCAAGTGCCAATAGCTGACGAAGACAGAGCCAAGAATGCCTTTCAGATCCCTCGTGGTCTCTAGCAATTCAAGGTGATGCCTTTTGGTTTGTGGAAAACACCCGCAAAGTTTCAAAGGTTAATCGACGATGCGTGTGACATTGATTTGCATATAACCGACCTGAGGGATGTGTTAGACTGCTTGGCAACGGCAGGTCTAACAGTGCACCCAAAAAAGTTGTAACCTACTCCGCAGGAGTTCTTTTTTTGGGCCACATAGTATCCCCAGGGTTGTTAATGCCAGATCCTGCTGAAGTCCGCGTGGTGGAGGAATATCCTGCCTCTATGACAACTAAGCAGATCCAGCAATTTTAGGGTTGACAGGTTATTATCGCCTCCTAATGCCACAGTTTTCTGACATTACGAAATCACTTTCCAAGTTCCTATCAAAAGGCATAGCTTGGATGTAGGGAGAGCAACTCGAAGCTGTGGTGCTCAAGTTGAAGCGGAAGTTGGTGAAGACATGCAGAGTGACTGCCTGATCTGAATAAAGAGTTTACAATTCAGACGGGTGCCTCCGGTGTTGGGCCTGGTGCAATTCTGCTGCAGGAACAAAGTGGCGTGCTGGCATCGGTCGCCTTCACGATCAGATGACTGACCAAGGCCGAGGCCAACTATTCTATCCCTCATCTCAAATGCCTTGCAGTGGCTTAAGCCATAAAGAACTTTGCTCAATAAATTGAGTACACACATTTCCCAGTCCAGACAGAACACCAGGCCCTCAAACGGTTGCGAGGGTTGAAGGAGCTATCTGGGAGTCTTGCGCGCTGTTCGTCGCAGCTCTAAGGACTGGACTTTACGATCCAGCATAATTCAGGGGTGTCTAATAAAATGGCTAACGCCCTCTCTCGCAATCCAGTGAAGGCACTAGAGGAGAAACAAACGGTCATGGCAATTGTGCATGAGGTGCCCTTAGACGGCTAAAAAACGCGTAAGGAGTGGAGTCAGGCTTAAAGTTTGAAGTCTGAGCTAGGACCTCTGCATCAGCATGTGTCCATCTGCAAGACACCTGAGAGCAAATTTCTCAGTTGGAAGGCATTGGCGGTAAGGGATAATGCAGCCTAAATCGTGGGGTATTAACACAATTTGTTCACCCTCCTAAAACTGGGTTGGTTACGCAGGAAGGGCACAAGCGAATATTGGTCACCGTGGCACTACGGAATGAACTAATTTGCTTGTACCATGACAGTCACCTGGGTAGTGCGAAAACCTACCAGTAGATTTCGGAAAACCACAAATGGCAAGGGATGCAGGCGGATGTACAGCGGTATTGTCGCGGGTGTGAAGCTTGTCAGAAGGCAGAGTTTCTTAACAAGCTCCCCGCAGGCAAAATTAAAATCATCTGGCCGGAGTTTGGTCAATGGGTGGGCTCGACCTCATGGGACCTTTCCGCAGGAGCACAGCAGGCCCCAAATTCTTGCTTGTCACTCTGGATTACTTTTCAAAGTGGGTTAATTTAATCCCACTGCATTTGGCAAAAACCCTGCCAATCATGGAGGCTATGTATAACTTATCAGGGATGTAGCTACATGGGGCGGCAAGGGGCGCAGTTTCCCACACTCTTGAATTCCGCCCCTCACTCGCAAGCGCCACTTGTAGTGTCCCTCACGCAATATTTATACACGTAACTTCCTCATTGCGCATAATGAAAAGGGCAAATGAAGTGCAAACGGCGTTGATTTGGCAGAAATTTTTCATGCTTAGGTAGGTCTACAATAATAATTTTCCTAGAAGGAACCAGTGAATTTTTTTGTTGTTGAATACATTACTTATTGGTATAAATGACACTCCATTTGGAATTTTAGTTTGAACTATGGTATTGTGGTTGTAAGCAATTTTTCGTAAGGAGATGCTCCAGATAGGCCAGTTATTTTAATACCTGAATCTTCTTTGAAAGTTGAAAGAACTTCATTATACCATTGGATAAAAAATACTTTTGAACTTATACCCTACGAATCTTCAATATAATAATTAAATTCAATGCAATATTAAAAAACACTAAATAATGACTTCACGACAGATCTGTTACAAATCTGTTATAAAACCACTGCAAAGTCTATGGTTATTCGCAGGTTTTTGTCAAATTGACGAGTTCAGACTCAATTATTTAGCACGTCGATAAGAAAAGCAGTCAAGTGCAAAGATATCTTGAAGATGTTTAAAAATGCAAAGAAGCCTGGCCAAGACAATAATTTGACTTTAGAACCTAGTTCACATCAAGTTCTGTTAGATAATAAAATACTATTATGTAGAGGGTATATTAATAATTCATCACAGGTGATACAAGCAAAAGCAAGCTTTGCCAATTGTGAACACATTGAATGATCGATGTCTCACATACAGGGTTGGGAAAAAAAAGTTGAACCCATGACTTTACAGTAAAAAAAAAAAAAACAATTTTTTTACACAATTTTATTTTTTAGCCCTGAAAAGGGATGTTTTGCTAGTTGAAACCAAGTCAATAAGAACTTTAGCAGTTTACTGATGTTGAATTTATTAGGTGACAGGACAATTTTTTGACCACACCGGAAGCATACTGAAACTTGTAAATGGTGATTTAAAATAAAATAATGTGGACAAGTTTTGGAACTGCATTTGTTTAATAACCATTAACTCCAGTGTGCTTCTGCACAACCATCACGGACGGGTGTCATTATATCCGAACTCACGCCCTATGAACAACCTCTCATTACGTCTCTTCCCCTAGCGGCACCTCAGAAGTTATTACGGGGACGCCGAAAGGCTTCACAATTATACCTGCAGAGTACGGATTAAAATTTAATCTGTACAGATGTTTTGATACCAGACTACGGGCAGGAATTACCATAATTTAGTATGACATAACAACTGCACACGTTTTTCGTATTAGAAATTCAACAATGAATATAAACATTTTTAATAGTAATTTATGGTTGCACGGTTTTTGTTACGATCTAGTAAAATTAAATGTAAACGTGGGTTGTAGCAAAACTTGGCGTCGTACGCCATTGAACAGGTGCCTCAGGGTGGCGTCATAGGACTGATGTCGAAACCCATGTGCATTAGTAGGTGATATAATGAAGTCGTGGAGCTCCAACAGAAGGTGACGTCATAATTTTGACCTCACCATTAGACCGGGCCTGCAATTTACAACTGGTAAATGGCTGTGCCTGATTTAATAATTACTATTATAATTGGCAACAGTGGAGAATAATACACTTATTCAAGTATACAATTTAAAATAGTGATCAAACTAACCTTTAAAAAAAATTAATTACACATAAGAAAAATTGTAAAAACCAATTAATAAATGTGTTAGGTATGGTTAAACTAATACAAAACAATTGAAATTTATTAGCAATTTACAATATCAAAGAGCAATAAATAATTGTAAATTCACTTCTGACCTTTATATGGCCGGAAAAAGCTAAATAATTGGTGAAATGAAAGGGTACATCATTTCTCCAAATGACCACTAGGTGTCCCCAAGATTTGCCTATAAATGAGCAAATTTAATTGCAAAATTCGCTCATTGATAAAATTGGGGGTGGGCCATGCCCCACCTGTCCCAAAACTATATACAGTACTTCTATTAGCAATTAGAAGAGGGAAAAGTGGGCAAAGCCACCAAGACTACATCGTGACAGACCACAAGTGCATCAGTTTCTTGTTGATATTCATCTCAACAAGATATCAATTAGCATTGACCCATGTTCGATGTTGTCTCAGTAAGATCTTGAATCATTGTTGGTGACTTTATCCAAATAACCATCTTCAACAGCTTAATCCCTAACATCTTCAGCCATCCAGTCAATTCAGAGGACAGTTGTGTACCCACAAAAGACCTGTCGAGGAGTAGGCCACCTACCTTCGCAGGCCCCTATCAAGGATCCCATGGACGCAGTGAAAATAGTTCTGCATATGCAGTGCAGCCTTCATGGGGGATGGGTGCGGGACCTGAGGGAGAATGGTTGTCTCGGAAGGATTTCAGAAGACAGCAGGGGATGGCTAAATTCGCTGCAAGGAAGCAAGCGGTGCTACCACCTGCGTCTTGCCTGTGGTCTGACGATGTGTCCCCTCCCAGGAAACGCCACCCATCCATGACGGAGAGTCGGCGAAAGTAAGAGAACAAGCCAAATGTGCCAATAGGCACGTCCGTCCCAGAAAAGTTGCCGCAATCTCCGGTGATAGCGCCAAGGGTGAGTGGAGGAGTACAAGACTCGGGCTACGGCTGCAAGAAACTCTGCCGCCGCAGTTCCGTCTGCCTCCTCCAGGGTGCACCCGTGGCAAGAGGGCGTCCGAAAATCTTGGCAAAACAGTCGGCGCTGGGAAAAGCTTCCAGAACAATGGCAAGTAGAGATTCAGGTGCGCAGTCGTCCAGGGCTGATGTGCCGAGAAGACTGGTCTAGGGTCCACGGAATCCGCGATCGGGCCGTCCGGTCTACACCAAGGACGAGTTGGCTGAGCAGCAACAGTGTGTGCTGTCGCAGCACGGAAGCCCATCACCCTCACCTGCCTAAGAGTCAAGAGCCTCTTCTGTGAACTACTCGACCGACAGCAGGTGGTTTCCCCGTCCGCAAGTTGGGACTTGGTAACCACCGACTGTGTTGAGTCCAGAGGAAGAAATACGGGACTTATTGGTAGCACAAAGGCATGAATCCTCGGAGAGGGCGATAGGGCTAATAGAGCGCCTCTCTGGGATGGGATGCAGAGAGCTCAAAACGTCAGGATTGGTACCCTATTGCCCAGTAGGACCCATACCTCACGTCGACGGAGACCAATGGGAAGGTGGGGATAGGGTCAAGGGGAAACGGTCACCCCCTCCCAATCGTTCGTTGGTTAGCACACCTTTGGACATCCCCTTGGTCTCTGGTGCTCCGACGGACCCGCAGCCGGCAGCAGACATTCTCCTCATTTGGTCGTAGACTAAAAAGGGAGAGGGTCGTCACCAAATAGCATTCCTATCAAAATGCGACGATGTGAGAGGTGTTAATGTCCTGGCTCGCGTCTGACTACAGCAGGGTGAACATAGACCTACGTCACTGGTACTTCCTTTCCGTTATGTCCCTTCCATTCTTCATTTTCCCCAACTACAGACTTACTACATCCGGCCCATCCGGCCACCTGTCTGCAGCCTGCCATAGGCTGCGCTGCCTATGGGCACACGACACAGCTACAATACCTGTTGCAGCCTCAAGATCGTGGTTCGTGGTCCTTGCGTATCCTTTCCTATTCCATTCAAACCCACAAGCCCGTCATATTCCATACCTTCCCTTCCCTCTCGCTAACATGCCAAGCTTGGGGTAAAAATGCACGGTGCGGGACGACCTTCGTCAAGTGATTTCCTGGTACGTATGGCGTGACTTCTTCCAGGATTCCCATTACCTTCCCACAACCTTTACCCTTGTTATCCACACACTTATCGCCATGTTCAGGACACTCTTGGCCAGTGTTTCCCTGGAGACTTTCCACCTGTAACTAATTTTTGCCCATGCAAATTGGGACAGATGTGATTTAATTAGGGTTCCAGATAAATGTGTAGTGGACAAAATTAAATTGTTTTTCCTTCTATAGGAGGAGTCATATATCATTTCAAAACTAGGAATTATCATCAAATATTTCGCAGGTTATCTAATACTTTTGTTGGTGGTGATGGTAGGGGGTGCTGTAGTGCTACATGTTGATTTCATTCGCAATGATTTGAAAAACTACTTTTAAATTACTGTAAAACTTCTATTGGAGCCCCGGGGCACTATTCATTCAGGCAGTCTTCAGACCAGGGCTTAATTAGAATAGAGGGCAATAATACAGGCAGGGTTCTAATGAAAACTTACAATTGTGTGCAACAAAAATAATACCGGTAATGTAAATGGACGAAACAAATGCAACTTTATTATGACGAGGTGTATTTCTGAAATACATGATGAAATACATGGATGCACCATGGACCTTACATCGTGCCATCTAATTGTCGGAATCGTTATCTTCAGATTCTGAAAGAGTGTTGTGAAGAGCAGAAGCAAGTGACTCATACAACCATAGCAAAAAATTGTTGGCTGTCACATGGTTGTCGCATGTCTGCAGATCTGCAATAAAGCTGTGGATGTTTCACTGGCAGTTTTATTGTCGACCTGCACATACCTGCAATGTGCATACCGTAAATTCTCATTTAATACCCCGGGGGCGTTATTCAAATCTCAGACTTTTGCCATGGGGTGCTATTAGAGATTGGGGTGTTATTAGAGATGGGGCATTATTTCATTTTCCTTAATTTTATTAACACTTTATTATATTTTTGACATAAAATTAGAGCCACTATTCAACGTCACCATTAATTAGAAAGCCAATTCTTCATTAAGGTCCACCGCTCAATATTTTTTTCCAATTTAGGATTATTATTTACAGGATTCAAGTTTTATTTAAAAGTAAATTGAATTTTTCTAAAATCATACCGATTGAAGTCTCCTTTTTTATCCAGTTACGAACACATTTCTGAACAATTTTGAACTCCCTCGCTGCTTCGGAAATTGTTTTCGCTTTGGCAAACTCGATCACTTTAAAGTTCAAATGAGTGGCCGAAAGATTTTTGCTTTTTCGTGGTATTCATCGCTAGCTCTCAGAAATTGTGAGGGAATGAAAGGTCATGCCCATAAATGGTCCTACCTGAACAGTGAATGTGCCGCTAATTGGTGACTCATCACAAAGACAAAGGGCAATTGAGAATTTTCCCTCCAAAACGGATACATTAAAATTTCAACACTGCGACTCAATTGATCCCCCATGGGGCGTTATTAGGGAGGGGGCGTTATTTCTTCCCGGAGCGTTTTGCATGGGGTGCAAATAGGGACTGGGGGGTTAATCGAGACTGGGCTATTAAATGAGAATTTACGGTACCTGCTGCATGCATACAATAAAGCTGCCCGTGAAATTAACATTCACAGCTTTATTGCAGACTTGAAGCAGCTTTAAAAAATTTTGTTAGGGAACGAGGGCAAGATTATCGCTGTCTAACCCAGCAGACTTCATATCGATATATTGGTGCATCGATATCAGTTAAATTAACCTAAGTCATTCATTTGAATGCAGTGTACGATTTTTGCCCCGGGCAGCATTAGAGGCAGGGCTTTATTAATACTTTATATAATTTTTCCCGGGCTGTATTGGAGTACAGGGCACAATTAGAGGCAGGGCTCAATAACAAGTTTTACGGTATAATACACTATGCAAAATATGTTGCAGTTTATACTGTAAAAATTACTACATTCCAAACCAGATTTACTCATCTCCATTCTTTCTTATTGTTTCATGTAGGCAGTGGCCAAACGGTTCTACAATACTGATGTGAACATCCAGTTGATTCGTGAAGAAATTCTCTTTGATACAGTACATGTGACCTTCCAGTTGCACTTCGAAAATACTGCATTCCTTGTCCAGGGTGGCTCCTATGGCGGTGGGAGCAGATCAGGCCAACTTCCTCCAGTTGCTTCACCTCTCCTCTTCGAAATATTTCCATTCTGCATTGTTTTCGGCTCAGACATGTGCATTCGAAGTGTAGGCCATAGTTTACAGACAATTTTGCCGGCTGTGGTTGGAACAAAGATCACCGACACCTTCGACATGTTGCGACCACTAATTGACTTCACGTGGAAGACGGTAAGAAGTGATTAATTTTTTCAATTATCTAATGTTTTTTCACATACACAAATGTTAGTATTCAAATATTTGGTTGGAGAGATCTTCAAGTGCAAATACACAATTAAATTCGTGCACAGTACTGTGACGTTTAAATGGTGAGTTTAGTGATTAACTGATTATACAAGATTGCTAATGGCGTCTAAGAATAGGCTAGTTGAGCAATACACTAGAACCTTTGTAATTCGGACTCGTATCGACCGGACTATGGAGGTTCTAGTATACAGTAAAAGCTCGCTAATCCGGACTTGGTGGGAACGGAGGTCGTCCGGATTAATGAAAGTCCGGATTAGCCGAAGTGCATATTTTTAACCGGGAAAAAATTATTAATGTGTTGCATGTGCTAAAAGCAACCAGTAAACTGTACAACAGACATTTATTTTATGTATACGTACTGTATTTAAAACATTTAACAAGGGAAACAGTTACACAGTAGAAGAAAAATAATCATTTATGTGTTTTTAATTATGTTTTTTAATTATTTTCAATTATTTTGCCAGTCCGGATTAGCGAGCTTTTACTGTATATCCTGTTGCTTTTTGCAAACCACATTCTGGCTGAGTCCAGATGATACATGCATCCAGTGTAATCTGTATAGTGGTTTGAACGAGGCCCGAAAGAGATATCCTGCCAGAGTGCGCCAATATGTAGTGGTTTTGCAATCTTACAAAGGAATGACAATAAAATAATACATTCGTATACTTTTTGTATAAAAACCATTTGTATTATGAGATAAATATCATTAGAAAAAATCGAATACATTTGTTTGCTTCATGATGTTTCTTTGTATTTATAAAAAGATGTTTTCCTTATTCGTAAGAATACATATTATGGCGCTATAAAAATGTTCTGTCTGGTCTGGTGTGAATTTTTTTAGTGACAGTTGTTTTGCGTGCTCGTCGTTTTTTGTGGTCGTTGCTTTTTGCAAGGCTGATTCTCGTGAACAGCGCACTGCAAAAGATTTTTTGAATTTCTTTACTTAATTTATGAACAAACTGTAATATGTATTTTAGTATTCTATCATATTCATAAAGTGAAACTTATTTAATTTTTGTATACCAGTTGTCATATTAATTTTTCTAAGGAGAATCAGATGTCAATTTTTGCATTTCAGGTAGCAAAAATTGCAATGTAAATTGTCATCTGAGATGAATAATGAAAATCATATGTACATCAATTGGGTGACAAGTTGTAATTGTCTCGTACCTTCTGATGGGGTTGAGTTACGCTTCCCTTTCTTCAAGAAACTGGCTGCAATAATTAGGTACTGTAAAAAATAAAATAGGCTAAGCCGACAAGAGCACTTTTATGTTTTGCTTGCCATGATATGTACAATCACCACACACCACTTGCGACTCAACTCATGCAAAACAAAATCGAACTTTTCCAATCCTTGACATTGACTTCAATAATTTCTGTGTAGAATTTTTATTATTGTCACGTGAGCGTTTGAAAGCCAATTTTTGCTACCCAAAAGACAAAAAAAAATAATTATCAAAACTTTTATTGAGAAAAAATAATGCAACTTAATCTGGATTGATTCCTGTAGATGAGATTAAAGTGAAAAAGGCATTTAGTAGGTAAATATACCCAGTGTCGGATTTGGGCATGCCTGGCCTGGGGGGCTTAGGAACCAAAATGGCCCGCGGCCCACACACTTAAATGCACTGTTTTATACCAGGTGAGTCACAAGTCCAAGTGACGGCGTGTTGTTTTTGTAAATTTATGGAAACGCACATGGAAAGTACTCGAGCAGGTTAGAGGCTAGCTAACCATGCGCCCATTGGTGACCTTGAAATGTGAAATCAAGGTCATTTCAATGCTAACTTTGTAATTATTGGCCCTAGTGTGCTAATATCATTTAGCGAAATGTTCAGCTCCATGTTCTAAATGTAATGCAGCAAACATATTGAAAATCGGACAAACAATGCAAAAGTGGTGTGGAAAAAATCCAGAATGTGACCCCTGTGAAAACCTTTCCAGCCTGGCTGCCAGCTCCATTGTTATACACAAGCAGAACGCAATTGCAAGGCAGGGAAGCACATACCAAGGCATTGGTTAAGAAAGCTTTTCACAGGGGCTGCACATTTCGTTTTTTTCCACATAACTTTTGCATTGTTTATCCGATTTTCAATCTGTTCGCTGCATTATGTTTAGAAAGCGGCGCTGAACATTTCGCTAAATGATATCAGTTCACTAGTGCCAATAATTACAAAGATAGCATTTCAATTACCTTGATACCACTTTTCAAGGTCACCAATGGGCACATGGATAGATAGCCCCAAACTTGCTGAGTACTATCCAGGTGCGTTTCCATTCCTACACATTCAATTTACAAAAACAACAGGCCGTCACTGAACTTATGACTCATCCGGTATACACTCGTACCTGCAGCCTGCACGACTATTGATGGAGATCGATCCTTAAAGTTCTCTCCTAAAAGCATCTGCTTTAGTAATTATATAACGAGTAAAGTATGAGTAGTAAGTGCGTTGGTTTGGACTAGCGCGCGTTAGTGAGACATCGCGTATGACCTAACCTAACAGAGACGTGGCCTGACAGAGGCTTGGCCTGGTGGGCTATAGCCCCCATAGACCTCCCTCTAAATCCGGCCCTGAATATACCGTGTGAGTCATAAGTTCTATGTCACCTTGTTTGTGGGCAAATATAGCTGGGAGGAATGGAAGCACACATGGCAAGTATGAAGAAGGTTGGGGGCTAACTGACGATGTGCCCTTTGGTGAACTTAAGAGATCAGTCCATTCGCCAAAATGCATTCACTAAAGTTCAGCGAATGCTGCCCATCGCACACTGCCATCCATGTTTTTGAATTTTTGTAACACAATTCACCGAACTTTTTTGCCACACCATGTATACCGGGAAACATAACATCCAAATATGTACCATAAGTGAAGGAATGGAGGGACATCGGAACAAGAACAGGAGTATTCAAAGTGCAGTGCCGTGACTGCTAAAGGGATTATATCAGACAAACGGTTCGTTCGTTTGAAACAAGAATTAACGACTATAAAAAATTCCCATCAAATTTGGCAGCATGCACGCCTTGGCTAGGTGCTGGGCATGACCCTAAAATTTAAAAATTTAAACCAATAGCAGCTACTAACGATAGGTCACAGATTAATATTATAGAATCTTTGGAAATAACTAAGTTTTTAAAAAAGGAAAAACAGGAAATGTTATTATTACCCATTCAGGACCTGCTCAAGAGGCCTTAATTAAATGGATGCTTCCGGACATGCAGGTGTTAAGATTTTCTTAATAAGTTTGTTCAGTTGGCCAGTTGTCTTTTCTTGTTGGGTGCTGGTCACACTGTTGTTGGCGAATTGTTTGAGGTACTGTTGTCGATTAATCTTGTTAGTAGTAATTTTATTAGCATAATTAGGTGACGAATGGGGCTGGACAGTCATTAGAATTGTGGCTGTGACGTCAAGGTCGTTCTTGAGGATATAAGTTAGTATATGTACAGTTGGGGGAAATAAAGGCAACCTGCTACTCTACTCTGCAACTAGATCACTGCCAGTTTCCTTGTAGCTCAGGCTATTTATTTAATTTCTTTGAATCATGTGATCAATTGCACCACATGGTTAAAACAAGCTAAGAGTAGATATTTCCATAAATTTGCACAACAAGTCGTTGCGACACGACAATCCTCCTCAAGCAAAAACAAAAAGGAAACCAGAGTAGCTCAAAATGGGGAATACGTAAGCCGCTTCGGCTCGCGTCGGTTGACCTTCTGTTTCTTTGGCGCAGGACCTTCAGCCTCGAGGGATGGAATGGCAGGACCTTTATCCAGCGGACTGCTTGGAGGAGGAGCTGACGGGCCTTTAGCAACAATCTTGGCGCTTGCCTGTTGGGCGCCGCAAGGTTTCGGGCCTCGAGTCTTCGATGGTGGGTGCACAATATTTTGGGGCTCAGGGCTTCTAGATCGGCAGACTTTGGGGTCCAAGTCGGCATTGTTGATATCAGGTACTGGTCTTGGGTCTGGAGTGAACCGTAAGTTTCCAGGGACCTTCTTGAAGAATGAAACATTTCGAAAGATGTATCGTCCATCACGTATTGCAGTGATCTTCATGCCTTGTAAACGGATCACTTGGAACGGGCGAAGATCGAATATCGAGGCGTGCTTTTCTGCTTGCCGTTGTCTCACGAGTACTTGTTCACATACGAAGAACTTGCACATTCCTTACTGCCAATCTGATGTCAGCATATGATTTCCTGTGTATCTTCCTTTCTCATGCGCTACCCGATCATGTGACACTACACTGGAGGACATCTGTTCAGGTATCTTTGTTCGCATGTCGTATCTCCTCAGGAAGACGGGCTGGACTAAACCCAGTGGTAGGGTGCGGAGTAGCGCGGTAGTTTCTAAGGAATGCGAACAGGTGCCGATGTCATGGTCCTTTGCCCAAAAAGGAGGTACGGGCCATCTTTCTCATGCTGGCCATGAGTCTTTCTACCAGACCGTTAGCCTGCGGCCACAGGGGTGTTAAGCAGCGGTGTTCAAAACCATTGTTCTCGGCAAAATGTCTAAAGTTCGAGGAGTTGAAGGGAAGTCTACCGTCGATCTTCAGCTTCCGTGGAATACCGCATTCAGCAAAGATCTCTCCCAACACCTTTATAACCACAGAGTGTGAAGTCGTGAGACGACTCGTACGACTGGAAAACGTGAATACTCATCGATGACCACTAGTACGTAGCTCCCTCCAGGAAAGGGTCCAACGAAGTCGGCATGCAAAGCTTGCCAAGGGCCAGCAGGTAGCTTGCTCATCAGCAAGGGAGCCGGCCGCGGCGCAGCAGATGTAGCCAAGCACGAGAGGCACTTTCCGAACACCTGCTAGACCATGCTATCCATACCAGGGAACCAAACATTGTTCCAGAGTAGCACGGGAGAGATTCCTTTTACGTTCAAATACACCTGCGGTGACCGTTGTAGTCTTGTCGCTCGTTGCTCTGGGCGAAGCAGAACGATGCACTCGTTATCAGATGAATCCATCAGAACGTTCTCAAGGTATGCTGCCTGTTGTTTCGACGAAGTCCGCGAACATTTCGGAGACCTGCCCGTCGAAGGCCTCGTTTGCTGCACAGACGGCAGGGTACGCCTTTCGCATGACAACTTTAGCATCTACCATCATAGGGCTATTGTAGATCGCAGTTGCGGCAAGTTGCACTTCCAGGACGTGAAGTCTGCTGACAGCCTTTTCGAGTCTGGCGTTTCCGAGGGTTGAGACTGAAAACCTCGGCTTGCTGTGGGGCTATGGACACCGCTTCCTCAATGTTGTAAGCCTGGATTTCATATGCTTCCACAGCTAGTCCAATCTAGTCAAGGTTAGGCCATCTTCTCGGAGGGCTCGTCGCCGGAGATAAGCATAACGTGTAGCAGTGATGATTTGTGTTTTTACCTCACGGTCTGTATCGGCAAACTAGCAGGTCACTGCAAGAGCTCGAAGGTGTGTACAAAACTGGGCGAGGTTCTCGTCCTCTCGCTGCTGACATTGGCGAAAGCAATAGGTTTCGAAGTCGATATTTCGCTTAGGACGGACATACGCAATCAGCAGGCAGGCCGTAGCTGTATACTCATCAACACTTGGCTCGAGTTGAGAACCGGGTCTCAACTCCCCAGTTGGATCGGATTTCGTATCCGTCTTCGGAATCTCCACAGTTGCCACAGGAGCAGCAGCTATCAGAGTGGTGTATACGTCATACACCTGTTCACCAGCGTTGTGGAGGAGTGTGGATTTTTGGCGCTTTGGGTCACTGATATCGGCCGCTACAAGGTAATTGTCCAGTCAAGCAAGCCAATGTTCCCAACGTTGGGCTAAAGCAGCAACATCAGCCGAGACATCAAATGGCTGTAAGGGTGGAGGGACAAAAGCAGCCACCCTCGTCGCGAAAATGTAGTGTTGAGGCAAATAAAGACAACCTGCTACTCTGTTCTGCAACTATATCACTGCCAGTTTCCTGGTAGCTCAGGCTATTTATTTCATTTCTTTAGATCGTGTTATCAATTGCACCGCATGATTGAAACAAGTTAACAGTAGATATTTCCATAAATTTCCATAACAAGTCGTTGCGACACGACAGTATAATGAATTTTTAGATTGGTGTTGAATTTTTGCTCTTGTGTTACAGTGAAACCTGTATAGTTGGACACCTGAAAATGTTGGCCACCTGGTCAAGTTGACCACTTTTTGTATGCACAGAATCGCTTCCATAGAGTTAACATTGTGGTACCCCTGGATATTTTGGACACCTGTCTACCTTAGACATTGGACGGGGTAATTTGCACGAAATGATAGAAAACCTATCCAAGTTGGACGTTTTTACTACACTACTGGGCACCTTTGGGGTCATTTTCCAGACACACTTGGCTGCAAGCGACTGAATTTGAGCTGGAAGATGTGGAGTAATGTAGCATCTCACAGCTCATGAAATATGCTGCAGATAATGACGCAGAACTTTGTGAAACTCTCACTTCAATCTGGGTGGCAAGCAATTTTAATTTCAAAAGAAAAAAAAACAATATTACCAATTATTTTAATAAAATGTAAAAGTATATTATCTTGTTCACATGTACAGTCATATGTATGTTTTTGACCTCTTACATGTTTTACGATAAATAAAAACAAAATTTTTTGTCACCCCTGAATATATTGGACAACTGTCTAACTTGGACGCTTTTTGGCTGCACCGATGGTGTCCAATGTAGACAGGTTTCACTGTATATAGGGAACCTCATAATGGTCTAATTGACCGAAACTAGTTGGTGTTTTTAATACAACGGAACTATTGCGAGAAGGGTACTGGTGCTACAATTGAATTTGTTATTCTCCACACCCACATATCATGAACTATAAATCGTCATTGTTTCTGGTTATTTGTCTGCTTAAGCCAATGTGAGTTTGTTTGAGACCAGTAGCGCAAATAATATCTGATGACAATCCCATTTCTTGAAAATTTTGCCCCATATGACCAAATGTTTGTTTGTTTTTTTTTTTAGAAAATGTGGATCCTTTTTTTGTGGTACGGGAATTCAGTTGCAGAATTCCATTTAAAGCATAGTACTCAGGTCCGGCGGAACGGAAATCAGGATGGAAATTAAGCTTGCACGGAATTTCAGGGCGTTGGAAATTGAACGGGGTGCAAATCTTAATTTCGCCGCTGGAAATAATGTTTTCATTCCAGGCTCAAATATAGCCGGAATGCAGGTCGTGGCGAAACTTCCGCTAGGGGAAAAATTTTGCTGAGTACCGTCAAGTTTTCTGATGCCCGAAATCACACTTTCCACCCACGGACATATTCCGGAGCATTTTCGCCGTTTCTGAGTACTATGCTTCAGTCTGAAAATTACGGCCCAGAAAATATTGATGACGATGAACATGATAGATGTGAAATCGATTTTCATGAGTGACTTGCAGTACAGAAAAGTGGCTGCAATTGCATTGGCGGTGGATTTGCATCGAACTCCTTTTATCATTTGTTACTGTTTGTGGTCTGCCAGCCCTAGGTATGCCAGCTAACGATCCACACCAGCCTCTCCCAATAACCTGTGAGCCTGAAGATGGCAAATGCTGCAGCAGTTTTTTTGTGCAGCTTCCCTATTTATGTTGCTGGCACTATGGCAGTACACC
>WWPM01015574.1:0-10747 GCA_023279145.1 Glomeris maerens | reverse complement strand
CCCCCCCACGGATCAACCTCCTATACTACTATTGACAGTGATGATTCTAGGCGACTTATGAGTTTGAGCAAAGTTGGACTACACACTGGGGGACATCTATTTATGACGTTATATGTGTTATTGATGCCCGCCTTCAAGGTCATTCAAAAACTTGATTTGGTGGCTTTGTCGACATGGGCGTATTTCGAATTTAGGAAATGTTGCCAAACATATTCTGAACATATTGTAGCGAAATCAGATTTTAAATCGGCCAACAAACGGAGTAGATATGGTTAGGTTGTTTGTGCTGCTCCTTCTCAGCATGTATTTTTATATTACCCAACTATCGGGGCCATAATGTGAAACGGATGTCACATGAGAGAATGTCAACATTGTGTGTTCTTGTTTTCCATGTGTTATAAACATGCCATTCTGTGCACAGGTTGTCATCAAAGCATGATACACACGTATGCATATATAACAAAATCACAAAAAGGAAATGCATAATCATATCACATTCTCTCATATGTCATCTGTTTCACTGCATGGTTTTGATAGGTAGGTAATGCAAGGAAATGTGTTAAGGAGCAGGAGAGTAAGCATCCTGGCAACGTTACCTAAATTCTAACTTGGCTCCTGTCAGAGGGTACCAAGTCAACATTTTATCACTGTAGAAAATTTCACCATTCCAAGATGCACAGTAATGCTTGTTTCACCAAATCATGCATATAATTATACTGTTTCTCAGGTCAAGTCTACCCGGAAATCCGGCGCATCACAGCCGCGCATTGCTATGTTAAGCTGCAGTGTTGCGCAGATCACACGCCAAAAATCCCGTTTTGACCACGGGTTTCCACCAATGTTGCGCGGAACAACGCGCCGAAAATCCCTTTCCACCAATGTTGTGCGTGTCCTCCATTTTGAAATGAACCGTTTTGGGACTATTTTCTGAGGCGCAATAAAAATGAGGGCGTAAAAAGGGGGGGGGCAGACTTGACCTGAGAAACAGTATAGTAAAGTTATTAGCAATTTTTTAATTGTGGCTTGTTTCTCAAACATCCTGTATGCACTATGCGGAATGTCCGGTCACATCCTCTTTTCCCACGACCGCCACTAATTAATCAGGTTAAATGACCCATGTTTGATGTTCGTGTGTTCTGGAAAGAATGCTAAACACAATGAAATTGAACAATATGTGTGCTACAATAGTTTGTTCTACATTTTAATCCAAGTATTTAATTAGCTTAACAAAAACAAATCCGCACATTATATTATGATAGTTCAAATGGTTCCATTCGGATTTAATATTTATTAAAAAAAAACTTCACGCATTATTATATACAGGACGTTTCACATAACATGATTTCTGAAAATTTCGCAAAATTGTAATTAGCTATAAAAATGGTTGGTATGGGGTTAATACATCAGTATTAGCGAGGTGGGGTGAAATGAATAATCACACGACCTTTTACTTACAACGAATTTTTAGATGTTCAAAAAACTTATTTAAAAACCTGAAAGACATTGTAGGTAAATATTGTCAATTAGAAATCTGTGTATAGTACCATTTGTTTGGAAAATTGAATATTTTGTGGCACTTAAACATCAAAGTTTGAAGTGCTAGTAAATTATTTTGTGAAGCTGTGTCCAGCTGGTGTACACAGAAAATGTGCATGCTGCCCCTGAAAACTGTCTCTCTGCCCGACCGGTGATGCTGATCCTCAATAAATATTGCTTGATTTGTTGGGCGGTGACATCAGGATTCGAATGCAGCAATAACGTACACAATACAAGTTTTTCCAACATATCTCTCCAATGAACAACCAACAATCTGCCACCCCTAGGTTTTCCCAAGGTTCCGAAGGCAATGCGGAAGGTTATTTTTGGTGTTCACTTCTTTATCTAATAAAACCCGGCTTAAAGAAAATACAAGTAATTCCCAGACTTGATTAATAGTTACCCCCTCATTCAAAATATATCCAATAGTCTTTGGCTCTGATGAGAACCTCTTAGTTGTATTGGTGACCCTTGCAGATTTGGAGAAAGTGCACTCAAAACAGACATCCTTTATCTGCTGAAAAGACTGATCTTTCCCAACTGCATTTTACCATGAGTACATAGCCTGGGCGATGGCCAGCTCAGATTCCGGACATTGCACACCTACACTGAAGATATTTTACTTTAAATTTTATAAAGGGAGTAACCTGTAGTCACCTTAAATTATTGTTAGAAATGGCAATTTATGAACGGAATAACAATGGTATTGTGAAATCCGTAAGGCCACATGTAAAATTTTAAGGTGTTTTCTTAACGCCTACTCACAAACAAAATCGCACAAATAACACATTTTGCTATTGTATTGAATGTGGCAATTTTGTGATATGGGCGGCAAAATAAGGCGAACAATTACCTTCCATTAGTGCATTATTACATTGATGTTTCTCTTTTTCATCGTTGAATTATTGTGTTGTCAGGCGTCAATGATATAACCTCCATACTTCCAAACGCCATAGTTTGTTTTTCGTTCAATTGTGGTCAAATGCAAGGGTGCAGTGAATCATATAGGTGCTTATTTGATGTTGCGAAGGTCAAGTTGTCTTGATTTTCTTGTCTTGAGATATATTCAACACAAGTTACAAAGCCGTAGGCGGTAATTTTATAGTTTACTGGCACACTTTAACTGTACATGCATATAGGAGTTTCTTTAATTTGTCATGCACCGTGATCCACTTCGATTCAAACACGCTTAATTTCAAATGAAATTCATCTACACGTGTGAATATGGAATGTGACAATAACGCATTTAGCACTATGTGACCTGAATTATGCAACAGGAGTGGATTTCGTTGAAGTTGTTCGCAAATTGTGAAGAGGCACACATGTGTATTATAGAGTATATTACAACGTATATACTTTCGCAACTATACGATATGGGTAGTGAATAAGGGAAATATTTATTCAAAATGCAATTTCGTTCCAGTAATTTAGACTTAAATTTCTTGTTTCCGGTTTCTTCCACATAACTTTGGCATTGTTTATCCGATTTTCAATCTGTTTGCTGCATTATGTTTAGAACACGGCGCTGAACATTTCGCTAAAGATATCAGCCCACTAGCGCCAATAATTACAAAGTTACCATTTCAAAGACCTTGATCCCACCTTTAAAGGTCACCAATGGGCACATGGTTAGATAGCCCGCAACCTGCTGAGTACTTTCCACTTGCGTTTCCATTCCTAAACCATTCATTTACAAAAACAACAGGCCGTCACTGGACTTTTAACTCACCGGGTATATTAATTTGTTTTTTTTCCCGAAAAAGAAGTCATTTACATTATACACAACGTTCATCCATGGAGAGGGGTGTTGGGATTTGTTACAGTATGTTATGAAAGGGGGAGGGTACAAATTTTAGCGATTTTTGCAAACGTATTTTATTGATGATAGCATTAATTGCAAAACTGCGCAAGTGCGCAAGCAATCTGAGTGCCCCATAATATGTTTACACTCTCCTCCAGTTGCTATTTCCACAACTTATTTGTGATAGGATATGAATTGTGTGTGATAAGACATAAAGAAAACCCCTTTATCATGGCCTAAGAAAGGAAATCATTGACGATAAATGGGAAAGCTAATGCTTGGTGTTTTGAAAGCTATACTGGCAAAATAAGGAGAAACGTTGTGAAACTGATAATCCTAAATGTGTAGAAATGAAAAATTCCGTCATATGGTAATATGGAATTTTACGTATGATAAACGATAACATGACGTTTTTTTAAGATCAACTTTTATTTTTCAATTATGCATTTTGTTGTCGTTTATTTGCCTATAGCTATCAAAATTTGGTCGTTATTGAGGTGCTTGAACATTAGTACAATAAAATTGGCATGTAATTCTATATTGTGCAAATGGTAGCGGGATATAGCACACATCTCTGCCGGTGTATAAAGGTGTCAGTTGCACTATAGAATGTGCCGACTGAACATTACGATACTACTATATCACATACACACCCTCTATTAAATATCGACGAACAAACGGAGCGGAAAACAATGAATTTCTTGCACTGTTGATTTCGTCACACGCTGCTGCTTCACGGATTCAATAAACATAAGTGACAAAAAATTGTAGGAAGTGAAACTTACGAGTTTTTATGTGTCTGCTGTTGAATGTATTTTTTAGTACCTTCGGTTGGATTTCTGAGTTTATGGAACATGCATAAATTTCTACATGAAAAACTTTCCTGCAAAACATCCAGCCGAGTCACTAAATAAATTGCAAGTAAACCTGCACCTACTTAATTAAAATACGTGTATTGTGCAAGACAATTGTAACACGGACAATAAAAATTATGGTAAATATTTAGCATGTCATGGAAAAGGAAATCCATTGGCGACGTCGTAGATGACCTAACCTGGCCAGTGTTTTGATAAATTGATATTTTAGATGCAGGAATTGTAAGCGACAGTATTCTGTATACGTTGCTGACAATAGCTTCGAAATTGATGACCAAATAAAGAAGTAATCTCAATTTTAGTTTTTCTGGTTTCTCACAAGCGGATGGTCCATGCAGTGAAGCCCAACATTGCACACCTGGGCCAGACGGGAAGAAACCAAGGAACTCTACTGATATAGCACAAAAAATGCATTTAGACAATTTGATTTGAAGTTTATGCTTCCAAAGCCTATGCAGGACCTCGTGTACATGCTTTTAGTGCTCTGACCAGCTCATAAGGAAAATGAGGATGTCGTCTAAATCTATGATCCAGATAATCATACAATATTTCGTTTATTTATGACTGGAATACTGCATAACAGTGTACTCAAACAACCCCCCACCGTGTTTTGAAGTCTGTGAGATACCTGGTCCCAGCATGCATGCGGACCAGGTGGTCATCGTTGCGTAAATCCAGCTTGGTAAAATACTTAGCCCCACACACTGGCCGGAGCAACTCGGAAAATGAGTTCTTGGACGCGCAATTCAGCACGACTACGAATTTGTGTACGAGTATATGTTGCATGTATATTGAGGTGTATCAGGAGTAGTTTCAACATAGGGAGCTTTTACTGTATGCTATGCGGCCGGGTAGGGTTTATAAAATGGGCGATTACTTGGCGAGGCGTGTTTGGCAAATTTGGTTCTCAAGTGGTTGATTTGTCAATAACTATGTGGCTACAAAGTACCATTATTTGGCACAAAAATATGAATCTCACATTCCGCGCATTTTGTCATGAATTGAATTTGTGTGTATAATATGGATATACATAGTAAAAAATAGCATCTTGTGGAAATACATGTTGTGCAAAGCCTTTCCCCTCCCAAAAAAATATTTTATGTTATCACATTTGTTAAAAATCTGAATATACAGCGTCAGTAAGTCAGGGGTGATCTATCCAGTTGCGGCAAACTATTTTACCTCTGCAACCGCCTTCAAAGTTACCCAAAACCTAACTTTGTAAATAAAATAGCTGGAGTAATAGTTCAAATTAGTACATAAAAATTAGTACCATAGTGCAAATTTTCAGTGAAATGGAGCACAGCAGGAGTGGCAACAAGTTTATTCGTTTTGGCAAATTTCACACAGACGTGTATTATAGGGAAGATGACCAATAGAAATTATCATTTAACTGGTCAACATGAACAATTACAAATAAGGTGCGTCCAAAAAGTCTGGAGAATGAACAATTTATTGAATAGCATGTACTTGCATTGTCACAATAATTTCGGCAATTTAATACAGTGAAAAGGGACATTCAAATGATGTATAGTCAAATATTTGTACCATTTCAAACGTATTTATTCAAGTTATCAAGAAAAGAACGAAAAACAGGTGTCCGAAAAGTACAAGTTGCACAATAAAGCAACTTCATGCAAAAAAAAAATAATGTTGTAGAAGGATTCGAACTTGCCATCACCTGCATCACAGGTAACTGCCTACCCAACTACGCCACAACAACGAACGGGAGAAAAAGTGATGAAAGTGCTTTATATTGCAGTCCAAGAAAACCCCCCAAAGTTCAATGGTCAATATCTCGATGACCATTGCTCATGGCATCCAAATAATTCATGAACCCCTTCAGCCCACCTAGGGCGTTCACCCATAAAAGATTTGTGGGGATTTGCGTGTCAAACACCGCAACCTCTCCTCTTGAGTGATATACATACAGTGGGTAAACATGAATGTTAATGAGAATCGTATGTTGGCACGAATATTGTTTTTGCAAAATGCATTATAAAATGGTATTTTTGCTTACAATGAGGCATAGGTCACCATGCTTTTCTTATTAATGTTGTCCAAAGTTCAGGTGAATAGAGTTTACAATATGTTTTTATGGCAATGATTAGGGTATCTGTAGGAGGTTAGGTCATAGTCCATGTGTGATAGGTCATAGTCCATCATGAATTTGTTTGTGTTCCTTCACTTAGTTCTCATCCACCAACACAGCAGGACACGAATACAGGAAAGTACACATTTTACCCGTTTGTTTTTTACCATCATAGAGCATGCTTTGCACGATTAGGGCTATTTATACGTACTTATTGAGTTCTCCCTTGTTGAATAATGTTTTAACGATCGTTATGTTTTTTACACGTACTTATGGCTATTATAAGAAAAGGGCTAACTCACCACATCGTTTACGCACCTTATCCGATAAAAAAACTCAGGGTTTAGAAATCAAAGATGGCGTCTACCTTAGCGAATCTAAGATGGCGTCCAGGTTCAATAATAATATCATCCAAGGTGCGGTCGGTGACAGGTATCGGTGGCGGGGTTTCCGTGACAGGTTGCCATGCCGGATTTCCGAGTCAGGGGTTCCGATGCGGGAATCGAGGGCGTGGCTTCCTTATTACGTACTTTTTTCAAAGGGATTACGCGATTCCAGTATAAAGTAGGCTTTGCGACGCAAAAGTAGTTCCTTCAAGGACTCTACCCATCACGTGACACTTTTCGAGGTCATTGAAGGCCAAATACGATTCAAGAAGGACTGAAAAAGCCCAAAGTTCGAATTTCGCGCCAAAGGGTGCGTGGTTCGCTATTTTTCTTTAAAAAAGGGCGCGGCCTCGATCGTGATTGGACGGCGGCGTCGTTTGAAATACCCTTCACCAAGGACACTATTTTCGAGGTCAATGACCTACGCCGCACGTGACCCAATTCTGGACACAAAACACTTCCGGGGTCCAAAGGTCACTGACCTACAAAGGGGTCAAGGGGCGTGTCGACGCCGCCGATTAATCGATGACGTCACTTCTGGGGGCGTGGCCTCGCTCCTGATTGGTCGATGGAAAAAGGGCGTGGCCTCGCGTCTGATTGGTCGATTTTGGCCACGCCCACCGGTGACGTCACACCCTATTGGCCACGCCCACCGATGACGTCACACCCTATTGGCACGCCAGATGGCATTTTCAAGGTCAAAGGACATTTGAAGGTCATTTGTCATTACTGGTCAACCTGAATAAAGAGTAGTTTAGTACAGATGCTTGGTCTGGCTTGTCAATTCTTAACAGGACGTCAAATGCATGAGACACGTTCAAAAATTTTGCGATGGTTAGCTTGAAATATTGCATGTATTGAAGTTGTTGGATTGCTGTTTTGGTGCACCATAACACAGCTTTCAGAATGATATTTTGCAATCTACCTCTTATTCCTATATGAACCATTCGCTTTATTATTTTTTCTTTCTAAGGAATCAAGATCTGTTTTTTGGTCTACAAGATTGTAACCGTTTTTTTCACTTTCAGTTTCCATGCACTATTGTGTTTAGCAAGTGAATGTTATCGAAATTGTTATTATAATTGCTCTGAATTCTGGGCCATCAACTAAGGATTCATCAATCTTTTGCTGTGTTGCTTAATCTATGTTCTAAGGCAGGAGAAAACATTTTGTGTGCTGAGGATAGAAGTTAAAGGTGACCGGACATGGCAATTTTCGAAATTTTTTAATATTTACGAAATTTGAAGGAAATATATTCCACATAATGTGGAACCTTCCTGCAAATTTTCAGATTTTTCTGTGTAGCCATTTTCAAACTGTGAGCAGTTGAATCTGCTACAGTGGAGTGACAGTTAGCACGTGTAGATAGGGAGATACACCTGCTAAGTGTCAAATTTCTACATGTATGGGTGCCATCCGTAGCAGTAAAAGGCCCGAGAAATAACGAGGGAAAATGGCGGGTCATGCACGTGTGCTGTGGAAATGCCCCGGGTGGTTTTTACAACCAGAAACAGAACACCTGTAAGGCATTATGCTGAAAACCGTGTAGGCCTATTGAAAAATTCACATGATTTGAGCAAGTAGGCTTTCCATACTTGGAGTCAACGTCATTGAGTGACGTCATCATCTCAACTGCGCGTATGCAAACATTTCACTCTTTACTCCAATTTGTCTCTAAATATCTGGTAAAATAATTTAAAAAAAAATCCAAAAACTAGTTTCCTTATTTTGTGGTGATGGTTCTACAGAGTTATTTTCAGGGTATGTTACAAAACCTTATCAGGTCACCTTTAAATATTCCTCCTGTACATTTTCACTTTCATTGGTTTTGCCCTGCACTTGCCATAAATGAGACAGGTGATCCTTTCCTCCATTCCAGCGGCATTTTTGCTGTTATCCTTGTAACTTTGGTGATTATTTTACTGCCTCTATTTTAAATTTTTATTTTAATTTAGCAAACTCTTAAAAATATCGCATTCATTTCCCCCAATCTGTTTATCCCAATCATTCTCCGCTTGCTCCCTTTATTAGTTCCTGACCACTTCGTTTCTCACAAAATATATTTTCTCATATGTAACTTTTCATGCAAATTAGTTTTTTTTCTTTCCTTTGATAATTTTTGATGGATGGAACAAATTTTCATTTGTTAAACTCTTTGGATAGTAGGGAGATTAAGTAGCCCGTAACGTGGCCAATTTAATGACGTTTCACTCTGAAGTGACGTAAGCATTGGTGTTCTAGTTGTGTTCTCTAGTGACATCAGTGACTACGTCATTAATTTTCGTCACGTTAACGTTTACGTGCTACTTAAGCTCCTTATTATTCGATTAACCCATGTAAAGTATTATACAGGGTGTCCCATAAACCCATTGCCACAGCCACCAATTTTGAATGCCTCCTGTTATGGCCGAGGTAACCATTGGAATGTGTTGTTACGATCGGAGGCCCTGTGAAGCATGTAAAAGATATGACCTTGGATATCTTTTTCAAGGTCATTGGAGAATCATCTTTTAAACCGTTTGAGTTAGAACCCTAGTACCTATTTGAAAGTTGTAGAGCATTGTCAAATTAGTTTCTGCCCGATTTGGTGACAGACGAATTTCTAGCGAATTTATGCTAAATAAGAAAACCCCACGGAAGCAGCTTGCCTGCCTGACACCTGCTACATGAGATGTCAGGCGGAGCAGCTGCCACAACCTACGTAGAAAGCAATGTTATGATAGGAGCCATGTAGGATAGTACAGCATGCAGAAGGTGTTCATTTGCACAGTGCTTTCATAGTCATTCCAAATGTAACTGCACGTGCAGCCTCCCGTGATTGTCAGGTTGTAAATGTGTTGTAATAATTAACATATGCTGGGTTAAGGCTACAATTGTGAAATGTGAACCACAGATCTAGTATGACCATACCTAATACTGCAGAATGTACGATCAGTTACATTTGGAATGACCATGAAAGCACTGTGCAAATGAAAACCTTCTGCATGCTGTACTATCCTACATGGCCCCTATCATAACACATTACTTTCTACGTAGGTTGCTGCAGCTGCTCTGCCTGACTTCTCATGTAGCAGGTGTCAGGCAGGCAAGCTGCTTCCGTGGATTTCTTACTTCAGCATAAATTTGCCCGTCACCGAATCGGGCATAAACTGTGCGCAATTACACTAATTTGACAATGCTCTACAACTTTCAAATTGGCACTAGGGTTCGAACTCAAACGGGTTAGGAGATAGTTTTCCAGTGATCTTGAAAAGGATCACTGAAAAGGTCATATCTTTTGCATGCTTCACAGGGCCTCCGATCATAACAACACATTTAAATGGTTACCTCGGTCATAACAGGATGCATTCAAAATTGCTGGCTGTGGCAACGGGTTTATGGGACACTCTGTATAACCTAGTTCAATTGCATTGCAGGAGTATTCGGAGGGGAAATTGGACCCGTGAGAGTTTTGCCAGACGACAGAAGTAAGACTGGCGTGGCCATCAGTGCCACAACAACTGTCTATGGATTCCTAGATTTTACAACGAAGATAGACAACACTATAGTGGTTTTCAAGCCTTCCACTGCTTCAGCTGCAACATCAGCGGCGCAAGCCACAGTGGCAACCATTGTCCACGCTCCTAGAAGGCCCAATGTAGTCACATCTTCGCCACCTTTACCTTCAACGCAAGCTCCATTACTACCTCCAACAAGAAGGAATAGGCTTAATCCACTGTCTTCTCAACTCTCAACGGCCAAGAGTCTTAAAAGAACTACTGAACGGCCTGAAAGGCCTGAAAGGCCAGGGCCCAGAGTTTACATCCGAAAAAGAATTCAAACAGGACGGCGCCTAACAGAAAATAGTTCACAGAGGAGCCCAGGTAGTAACGCAGGAAAGCTCATTCCAAGACGTCCAGTTGGAAAGTACCAACTGAGGTTGCGTCCAACACCGACAGAAGCTCCTGTTCATGTTCCCATTGGCGACGTCACCGATGCTCCAAGAGCTCCTAGGCACCATGTAATGAGTCTGCAGGAGGCTAGGGCGGTTGAAGTGACTACCACAAAAGGATTTAAT
>WWPM01015570.1:0-26360 GCA_023279145.1 Glomeris maerens | reverse complement strand
GCTGGCACCCGAAGGAGACGCGCAACCCAAAAAGACGTATCGGTCCCATTTCTGCACCCACGTGACTGGGAAATCTAGCAGGCCCTCTTCGGAGCGGGAGGAAAACAGGTCTGATTTGGAAGCGGCAATCCAAAGGACCGTCATCAGTAAGGATGCCCCAAGACATCGTAGGCAACAGGTCCCCCCTGTGCAGCTGCCGGACCCAGTTAGAAGACAGCGGCCCCAGCCTCAGCCGAGGTATCGTTACTCTTATCCTTCTGGGACACCATCGGTGACAGTGAGCCCAGGTTCATCAGCTCCCAATCGGCCTCCAAGACCCAGAGTGATCCATATTGATGTCTACTGTCAAGATGAAGAAGAAGAGGAGGAAGAAGTAGTAGAAGAAGAAGAAGATGATAATAACGTGGTTAGAGCAGCGGAAAGTTTGGATAAAGGGGAAACTTCAGCCACCGGATGGCAATGGGCACCTTGTTCAACGTTGCCCCGGCGCAGTGATCACCGTGTGCCAGGTGGTTCACTGACTTCTAGGACCGGAAGCTACAGGGATGTGAGGAGAGTGATGGGAGTGTACGGTCAGCAGGAAGAGGTGGACAGTGGCCTAGGCAGTGGTGGTGGTGATAGTTCAGTGGGACATGGTGCTACGGTTAGGCGGTACGCGGCAGGACATCATACCGGACCTACCCGGAACAGGAATTGCGCATGCGAGTACTGCCAAAGGTATTTTTTCGCCTCGTCAGATATGCCAAAGTAGGTAACTCTGAGTGGATTAAAAGCAACTTTACGATAGAATCAATGGTGGAAATGTGTGAAATGAATGAAGATGTATCGTGCTTTTCATTTGCAGCAGCCTTCCCCACGTGGCCTTTTTTGTACACTACTAACTCGATAGTCTTTGTTTTTCATTTTACTTACACGCTGATGTAACCTACTACTTACACTTGATATTGATTCAAATTTATGTTTTATCATCAACTATGCGTACGATGTCACAGCCGGAATTTTGTTGATTTGTGTGATTTTGAGAGAAAGTAAACTGGCCGATCACATCACTGTTCGAGCTACGCAATGCAAATCTATGATGCATTTACTACTTTGTTCCGTCCTCTTGTGTTCGTTACGTGAATTTGTCTAGGCCCAAGCTGAGCTTTCGGAGTCGAGCAAGAAATTAGACTTGATTCGGAGATCTTTGGAACTTCGTGGCAAGGAGTTACCGCCATCTTCTCCGAAAGCAGAAGTGCTGAAGAAGGAATTGGAGTCCACACAGGCAGCTACACCCAGCCCAACACATTACACGGCACTGTCACTGTACGGTAACGCAACCACTACCAAGCCTCCACCGGAACCACCGCAAACATTCTCAACGACATTATCCAAGCCGGCTGCAGTCACCGGTAAACTCGAAGTCAGGCGAGTCGAAATTCATATATTCAGATGGAGGTTTTTGGAAAAATAGCTAAATGTTGTGCTCGCGTTTGAGATTACTTCGGTGAGTTTGTTTCATTTGTTTGTCTCTTATATTTCACTAATACAGTGTAATTTTACAAATTGTTTCAGCAGTTCGGTCCGTTTCCAACACTTGGTGTCACTTTTTTCTCATTCATTTACAGGTTTTCCACTTATATGTAGTTGTAACACATTGGCTGGTTCAATTTTATTCTTTCATTTATTACCAGTCACTTGACATTTGACACAAGGTGGTGGATACTGTTGGATCCTCGTTTAGTTCAGCAGAACTTATTGAAATCGGAATTTCCAATTGAAATTATGCCTTATTTGATCTAAACAATCTTGGTTATTATTAAGATGAAAATGCTGCTGAATGAAGTGTCATTTAGTACACTGAACTAACATTCTTGTACCTTACTTCTCTCTTGGTTATTTAAGAGCAAGTGTGATTACCAGAATAGTAACAAGATATTACAAAAAATAAGAAAAAACTGGAACTGTGAAGAGAAGTTTTGTTTCAAAATATGAACTGAGAGTGTTCTAGAAGCTCATTTGCGCAGGGCGTTCATAGTCTCGTATTTTCGTATACCGTAAATCCTCGATAATAAGCCTGTCTCGAGAATACGCCGGTCTCGAAAATAAGCCGGGTTAAATAATAAAAATTTGCAAAATAAGCCGGTCTCGAAATTTAGCCGGTCTCGTAAATTAGCCTGGTCAAAAAGAAAAAATTAAAAAAATAAGCCCGGGCTTATTGTCGAGGATTTACGGTAATTGATGTGAAATTACCTGGCAGGTTGATGGGATGTCAGGATTTGCCAGAAGATGTTCCCGGGCGTTTGCGGAGGGACAGTTCTCACGGAATGAACAGTCCAGGGGATCTTGTGAGCATCGTGAAGGCCACAAGTAAAGTTGTGACCGGCCGAAGCTCTAGCAAATCTTATATCGTCAAAGAAGAAACCTCAAGTAGGAAAAATACTAGTGAGAATCGTTCTGCATGCAATTCTTTCTTATTTTAGAGGACTGATTACTCCTACAAGATCTTTTAGTAACAACTGGATTTCAGTGTATCGATTCATTGCTGGGATGTTACGGTTATGACTCTTTATCTTATTGCTAATTAAGCTTGTTTGGCCTAATAATAAGTTTCTTTAATATTTCAATCCCTAACTTGATTGCACTATTTGAATTTGCATTTTTGACGATTTGGCAAGAATTTGCACTCTTGGTACTTTGTACTAGCCAGTGAATTTTTGACTGCATCTTAAATGAATTGCAAATATTAATTTCAGTCTATCAACTTTTGCATGGGAATGAAGATTAAAAAGCGTTCTTATTACAAATGCGTAAATTTCCTAACAAAATAACCAGTAAACCGATTGGAAATGCTCCATGGGCTTGTATAAAGCATAAATGTAATGTTCAGATGAGATTATGGCTGTATTGAAATTGGACAACACAACTGTGGGTCAAACATCTTGGAAGCCATGTAGCCAACAGGCATGGGACCAGAGGTTCAGCATCGATCTTGACAGGGTTTGCTATTTCGTTCATTTCCTTGTTGCATTTCTCGATTTCTGTTCTAATTCTAAAAATGGTCATTCTAAATTTTGGAATTTTAGTCTAGAGAATTGGAGATAGACATTTTCTGGCGGGATTGGCGATCACTTTGCGCTGTTAAGTTCTTCAGATTAGAGGAGTTCATCGATGACGTGCGACATGGTATGGCTCTGTATCTCGAGCCGCAAGGTCTCTTGTTCGCCGAGGTTTGTGTAATGAAAGGTTGATCTTGAAAACGGATTTCATCTACATAAACGTCTGTACATAGATCAAGTTCCTGAATCCTATGATCGGCAGGAAGCCGAAGTTGCAGCGGCAGCGAAAAATATTCAAACACAAAGGTTTGTTGAAACCATTTATCAGATTATGGCCATTGAGCTTTTGTTAAATCGCCTGCATCATTCCCATAGGCAAGAACTTCCTTCGGCCAACCCAGATGAACATCAATGTGGCTACATGGGGTAGATTGATGAAGAGGGCTATCCCGCAAGCCACCCCTTGTACAGATCCACCATCGACCATAAGTCCACCCCATGGTCCCAATTCCACTCCAGGTTGGTAGATAAATATCGGTAAGGCTTATTTGACGAGTGTCTTCATGGGATTTTCTTACAGTAACTCCTGGATTGCGAGCGGTCCCCGCGATCGTTAAGCCAAATTTTGAACCATTAACACCCGACAATAAAAGTATTGCAGATGAAGCTGAAAAGGATGCAGAAGGAAATCTAGTGATTCCCACATCTACCCCTGGAACTGAGAAATTCACCGGAGAAAGCGAAGTGCATGTGAGTAAATGAAGCTCTCATTTAAAAGGTTAAATAAGGAAATGCAATTCTCAGAAATTGCGCTTATTATCCAAATGCAGTTGTGCATTTTGAACAGGCAAAATATGGTGGTTCTAAGTTCTTGCCTATTAGAGTAATTTTGTTTGTGTTCTCCGTTTTAGAGTGCCTTGAGCAATTTTGATTTCCTCCGAGACGAATCTTCCATAGATATTAGTCACGTATCTGAAGTGGATGTCGTCGAGTCCATGTCAACTGCAGTGTCCGTAGTGGTTGTAGGAGAAGATGTGCATTACGCCAGAGGAAGGTCACCTACTCCGGAGCCCATCATTGAAATGCCCGACGATGAAGATTACCCCGGGCAAACACTCGCGCTCCAAAATCGCAACACGATTAAAGATGTTGTCATTGACAACAGGCAGTAAGTCCAGCTGTTTACATGATGAAATTTGAATTTCTATGGGAGACAACTTAATTGTGTTTTTCTTTCTCGATTGTAGGTTGAGCAAGCCCAAGAAAGGAATGTCCATGTCCAATTTCCGTTTCATCAGCGTCCTTGGGAGAGGTCATTTTGGGAAGGTACGTTGCCCAATGGTCGTATTTCTTTTGTCCCAGATTTTTCACAAGTTATCTGGATTGAATTTGACATAGGTAATTCTAGCTCAGTATAAGAACACAGGCGAGTACTTTGCAATCAAGGCCCTAAAGAAAGGTGACATCATTGCAAGGGATGAAGTTGAAAGCTTGATGGCAGAAAAACGGATATTTGAAGTTGCCAACTCGATGAGACATCCTTTCCTTGTCAATTTGCATGCGTGCTTCCAAACTGAGGTCAGTTCCCATTTTCAATGTGTGGCGCACGAGCCAATGAGTCAGGATTGGCGCAAGATCAGGTTTCATCGCAAGGCAACTGGCGCTGTTAGTTTTGAGTGGTTTAATGTAAAAATAGACGACCGTTTGCTTTCTTTGCCATACTAAACAATAGAAAGCGCTTGTGTGGACCGTAACGGGTCTCTTTATTTTTAAAGATAACAGGTTCTAAAAAATGAACATTGACGCATCAACTTTGCTGTCATTGCAGATGACTAATTGTAGCGAAACCTAGTTTGGCCAGCCCGGCTGTTGACTACTATTTTAAGTAATGTTGCGGTTACCTCGTAAATAGTCCCACGTATGTTTCGTGATGGAGTACACGTGCGGTGGCGACCTCATGATGCACATACACTCGGATGTGTTCTCGGAGCCAAGAGCCGTCTTCTACGCCGCTTGTGTTGTGCTGGGTTTGCAGTACCTTCATGACAACAAGATCATCTATAGGTTGGCAATTTTGATAGTTGCGTATATGATAGTGAATTAAACCTGCAATTGGGTTTGAAACCTTTTACAGAGATCTAAAACTGGATAACCTTCTCCTGGACACTGAAGGTTACGTCAAAATCGCCGATTTCGGTCTGTGTAAAGAAGGCATGGGTTACGGGGACAGGACGGGGACTTTCTGCGGCACACCAGAGTTTTTGGCCCCTGAGGTCCTTACCGAGACCTCGTATACCCGTGCGGTCGACTGGTGGGGGCTTGGGGTGCTCATCTTTGAAATGCTCGTTGGAGAAGTACGTGCTAGTTTATCTCTGCTATTACTTTGGTGGAAGTTTAAAATTTTCACGTTGCTGTTTGGTTCGGTAACAGTCTCCGTTTCCTGGAGATGACGAGGAAGAAGTTTTTGATAGTATTGTCAATGATGAGGTTCGGTACCCGAGGTTCCTTAGTCTCGAAGCTATTGCGATTATGAGGAGGGTAAGTTGCTTAGCATAATCTTTCAAATTTGGTGCGTGATTCCTAGTGCATCCTGTATGATAATTATGTTTGGGACAAATAGCTTCTGCGAAAGAATCCTGACAGGCGCCTTGGGGCAAGTGAGAAAGATGCAGAAGATGTGAAGAAGCAAGCCTTTTTTAGGGTAATTAGTCTTTTCAATACAAACAATAGCGTAAACTTGATCAAGTTTCAAATTAAAATATTTGAAAATGAAAATATTTTGTAAGATGCCAAAAACAATGTAGATTTGTATTACACGCTAATATTTGGTTGTGTGACCGTTCAATCGAAGACCATACTTAAAATACAACATTGATTAATGTACATTATTTCAGAGTGTCATATGGGACGATTTACTTATGAGGAAAGTGAAACCTCCATTTGTGCCAACTGTGGTAATGTTTTTTCTTTTATTTAGAGATGTTTAGAATTTTTGTTCATTTATCTATTGAAAGTGTGAATTGTTGTTATCATGGATGCACACAAGTGTTATGGTACAGTGAAAGTGTTTTATGTAGAGAACACCTGAAGATGTTAGCAACTTTGATGAAGAATTTACATCAGAAAAACCAATTCTTACTCCACCAAAAGATCCACGAACCCTTACACGTCCAGAACAACTGATGTTTAACGATTTCGACTACACAGCTGACTGGTGCTGACAGTATCCATATACAATAGTTGCATCTGTGTTTCATGTTGTTGAGACGTCGTTCCTGTTGCTGCAATCTTTACCTGCAGTGGCTGCAGACTTGATCCAGCGCCTTAACTAAACATCGGTGGCTGCTATTTAATAGAAATGGCGACTTGGTGTATCCGGTCATTAAATGTTTCTTGGGGACAAACTATCCATTACACACCTTGTTAGATTGTTTGCCCCAAAACCATTCGCCAGGTTCTTACTGAAGTTTCAGTCTTCGAGTTCTAGGATCGACGTTTTCACTAATAGAAGTGTAGGGTACAACACAGGACAACATCAGGAAATTACGAAGCATTGAGTTGCAAAATACATGTCCCATTCAAAACTAATCTTTTTTCCTCTCATTATTTAACAAAATGCATGTAGCCTATCAATGCGAACTATATAAGCCATGTACAGGAAGTCTGATTTGTAAATTTTGTGTACAAAAATTAGTACGGTTCCACATTTCCACATGATATATATACAGGGTGAATATGAATAAAACCGACAAACTTTAGGGACTGATTCCTGACTTGAAATGGA
Source organism: Glomeris maerens (assembly GCA_023279145.1). Classification (NCBI taxonomy): domain Eukaryota; kingdom Metazoa; phylum Arthropoda; class Diplopoda; order Glomerida; family Glomeridae; genus Glomeris; species Glomeris maerens. The sequence continues at coordinate 19,538 of WWPM01015570.1, read as the reverse complement.
GGAAAAATGGTCCTATAAACCCATGTCCCCAAACACGTAGTTTTTTAGTAGGACCTACATAATATATGACATCCATAATTCATGCTCCCCGCATCTTTATTACTAACGCATACGCGTTCCTTAAAAATTATCAATGGAAAGATGTGGGGAGCATGAATTATGGATGTAACATTTTATGTAGGTGCTACTTAAAAAACTAAGCGTTTGGGGACATGGGTTTATAGGACCTTTTTTCCTCCATTTCAAGTCGGGAATCAGTCCCTACAGTTTGTCGGTTTTATTCATATTCACCCTGTATATTCGAGGGAGAGTCAAAAAGTTAGTTACACTTGATCATAACTGAAAATATACATAAACAAATTTGATACTAATTTTTAATGGATTCTACGTTTCAAAATCGACTTTTCTACGTAATCACTTAAATGTTTTTCCATTTTGTGTACCTGGAGAGAATTTTTGAAATTAATCTAAAAAAAGTTATGTCCAACTTCGAACTTCCTTCGTCTAATCATCTGATTGGAATCCTTCCTTTTCAATTTTGTTCTTCGTTGGCCCAAGCACACGAAAATGTCAGTACTGTGTGGAGGATGTTCAAATCAAACGCTGTCCAGTCAAATTTTGGAAGAAGATCCTTAATTGGTGACACTTGCGGTGTGTGGTTTGGCGTTGTCGTGAAACAGGACAACCCTGCAACTTGCGCGCATCACCAAGGATCTTGTCAAATTTGGCTGGACAGTGAATGAACATCCTCCACACAACCCTGGTTTGTCGCCCTGTGATTTCCATGTGCTTGGGCAGATAAAAAGCAAACTTGAAACGGAGAGATTCCACTCGGATGATGAGGTGAAGAAGGCCAGAAGTTAGACGGAATTTTTTTTGAAAAAGGAATTTCAAAAATTCTCCCAAGGGACAGAAAATGCAAAAATCTGGTAGGTGATTAATGTAGAAATGTATATTTTGAAACGTAGAATCCAATAAAAATTCTTTTTTCTCAATTGCCTGTATTTTGTGAGTTATGAGCACATGTAACTTACATTTTGACTCGCCCTCGTATGTATGTGGTAGTAAGAGGTTCCACACAAAATGTGTTGTGCACAATACCCAACAATCAGAGAATCCAGGGAAATTTCAGCGAATTTAATTTCTTTGATTTATTCAGGGAATTCAAATATTTCTTTTAATTTCATGAAATGCCTTATGAGTTGCATTTGGTACAGAAATTGAATTACTACATGTACAGCGTGCCCAAAAAGTCTGTAGAATGATCAATTTTTTTCTGAATAAAATGCACTTTTACTGTCACAGTAATTGCGGAAAGGGAAAGGGTATTCAAATAATATATAGCAAATATGTGTACCGTGTCGAATATGTTCAAGTTATCAATAAAGTAACGAAAAACACGTGCCCGATAAGCCTGTAGAAGTTTTAAATAACGTGCATTTCAAACAACATGCTGCAATTACCGACCTATGTATTTGTCATTTAATTTAATTACACCAAAGACATGGTTATTCATTGACACGAATAATTTATTAAGCAATGCATCAGGAATATTGACGCTGCAATCTTGAACTGTGTTTTGCAGTTCGAAATGGTAAACAAATTTGGCCATACATCATTTGAATACCCTTTTCTACTGTATTTAATTACAGAACTTATTGTGAAAATACAAGTTCATTTTATTAAAAGAAATTATCATTCTACAGTTCTTTTGGATGGACCGTAATTTGTTTCAACAATCGAAATGACCAGTTTTGAAATCAAAATTTGCAATAAGTTCAACAGAGCATTCTTATAAGTTTTGCTTCTGCTGAATACGCTTGTAAAATGTGTTGAAGTATGCAGAATGCATCATTGCTAAAATTTGTATAACAAATTTCTATGACAATTTTATGATCTGTTCCCAACTGTAAAAAGTTCAATGCAGTACATGTTAACATAGAATTTCAGCAATATTGGGTTATAAAATGTACACAGAATTTCAATATTTTCTTGAAACCGTGGAATGTTACCTACCTATATACCGTGTCATGGCACTTGGATTGAAAGCTGCTTTCGGCTGTACGTTGTTGTCTCAAACATTGGGCCACATGTGGAAATGTAAAGTAAAGAATGGTGTGCACAAACTCTAATAACTTGCATTGCATGTACCGTAAATTCTCATTTAATACCCCGGGGGCGTTATTCAAATCTCAGACTTTTGCCATGGGGTGCTATTAGAGATTGGGGTGTTATTAGAGATGGGGCATTATTTCATTTTAACTTAATTTTGTTAACACTTTATTACATTTTTGGCATAAAATTAGGTCTACCGCTCAATATTTTTTCCAATTTAAGATTCTTATTTACAGGATTCAAGTTTCATTTAAAAGTAATTTGAACTTTTCTAAAATCATACCGATTGAAGTCTTCTTTTTCATCCAGTCACGAACACATTTCCAAACTATTTTGAACTCCCTCGCTCGCTGCTTCGGAAATTGTTCTTGCTTTGGCTAACTCAATCACTTTAAATTTAAATAAAAGTCCGAAAGATCTTTGCTTTTTTGTGGTACTCATCGCTAGCTCTCAGAAATTGTGAGAAAATGAAAGGTCGTGCCCATATATGGTCCTACCTGAACAGTGAATGTGCCGCTAATTGGTGAATCATCTGAAAGAGAAAGGGCAATCGAGAATTTTCCCTCCAAAACGGATGCATTAACGTTTCAACACTGCGACTCAATTAATCTCCCATCGGGCGTTATTAGGGAGGGGGCGTTATTTCTTCCCGGAGTGAAATGCATGGGGTGCTAATAGGGATTGGGGGGTTAATAGAGACTGGGCTATTAAATGAGAATTTACGGTATACTCCCATTGATATGTTGTAATTTTAAAGAACTTGTAAAATTAAAATGGAGTTTTCAATGGGACTGTGTTGAACCTGCAAAGCAAAAATAGTTCATGCGATTTCGTCAACATAGTTGCATTTGACTGTTTCTTTTACAAGCAGTTTCTTTTCATGCTAAATCTGCCTTTCACATTTTTCTCTACATCCATATTTTCCAATTTTTCCTTTTAATGTCAACTTGTTTTGCCCGAGTATAACACTAATCATAATAGTTTGGTACACTAAACACAATTTGGGCAACATTATATACGCCGTAAACTTTGTGACTGTGAAATATATTTTGTATACGAGCCATTTGGATGAATAAGTTATGTATAAATATATTTTGTAACTTGGTGGTTGATCCCCAGCTCCAATCAAAGTGTAGGGTAGATCCTTTTTAAATTCCATGAACAGATCATTGAAAAATGACCGGAGACGGTGTGCAGATAGTGTTATGTACCCTTTGTGATACGCAGTCAGTAGTATAACTATAGGTTTACGAGACAGAATTCCTTTTCCATCCACATTTGATCCTGTTGTATGTTGTTGTGTTTGTTCAATACCGGATCATTTAAAAACAAGTCCGTCCAACATCATTGTAAGTATTCGGTGATTCAATGCATTGGGGCAAATACGAGTGACAATTTTATTTTTAACTTTTAATCAAACCCAGCTTCCAAATTAAGGGTTTGTAAATTTGGTTAGCTTCGTGTATTGCGTTATTTTCTTTTTTTGTGCCTCGAAAATCGCGTAGGGCCAAAAAGTTTGTATCACTTCAAGTTTTGCTCAACGAATACTCAGCTTTTTAATCTGGATTTGAACAGTACCACATTTTTCCGTGCAAAATTATTGTGCAGTTGGGAAACCTAAAAAGTCATGATTATTGTTATACCGTTGTAGGTTTAATTAATTGGCAGGTGGTTACTGTGACACTTAATTGTAATTGGCTGCTCATGTGTGCAGCTCGGCAACAGTTCATGTAATAAGTAAAGTGCGAATTTGTTTCTGTATTTCGTTTCGCATTTTGTTATTGACATCATAAATAATGATTTCATTTATTAAGGTATTTATACAACCTTATATGCGTTAAAAACTGAGACTTAATGAACTGACATCTCACATTTTATATAAAAAAACGTTTCTGCAAAGTATCAACATATTTGTTTTGCGCCCCACCAAGTTTCAGAATTTTCGATAAATACAGTGTCTGAGTTATTAGTTACTGAAATGTTGTGGAAGCTTGAGGGGGTGTTACAAAACCTTGTCGTTCACCTTTGAGTAAGTACTACTGTGAATTTTGCAAAACGTAAACTGTTAACAATAAGATATGTCTTGGATTATGCTACAGCTATGATAAAATTGTAATGGACAAATTATTAAACAAAGTCTGTTGCCATGTAATTAATTTCTATCATAGGAATTAATTCAGCGCTTTATGACTTGTATAATCCAACATAAAGTAAAAATATTTGTATCTTGTAAGTTTAAAAATGTCTTTAATTCAACATGTATTTCTCAATGACTGACTTTAGCAAATTCTAATTTCTTTGTCTTATGTCCATAGTCAGAAGGCGGTTTCACTAGAAACGAAAATTACAGTCAAAGCCGGTTAACGTGGCCACATCCATCCTACCTGATTTGGCCACGTAAACCGGCTGGCCACGTTAAGCGAAATGAATTTTTTTATGAAAAAATTGCTAACATCGATTTTTCTAACATCGTTTTATCGGTACATGGATAATTTTCCACATCGGAATATTTGTTGTCCATTTTTAAATGTTAATCAAGATTAAGAAATAGTATAATTTACAATTTGGGTTGCTTGTATGCAAACAAATTTTGAATAATCCATGTGCACAACCAGGTGTTATCAGACATAACACACGAATGCTCTTGTCGAGCCGAAACACAAGTTTGTATCTTATGGAACCTACTTTGTGGATATGGATTATTACAAATTTGTTTACTAAGTAAAATGTTCCATAAAGAAATGCTGTATTCATTTTCAAAAAAATTCTCGGATATCTTGTTGACGGAGGAATGCATTGTGCACAACTTGCCAGAGATGAAATTGCCCCATGGGGAACAATCAGTCGCTATTTTGTGCAAAACTTTCAAAATCTCTGATGACTACTGTGTGTAGAATGTTGGCCTGCCCACAATTTACATAGCATAATGGGGTTTTGTGGCCACGCTAACCGACTTTTTGCCACGCAAAGCGGAGCTCCCAACATGCAAAACACTGCATTTGATCGGTTCCAGGTCATTCTGGCCATCTTAGCCGGCGGTCACGCTTAACCGGCGGCCCTGTTAAACGGCTTTGACTGTACTTGAATATACAGTATGTGTGTAAATGAAAAATTTATATTTTATGCCGCAGCACAGTGCAAAGAGGGAGGATATTTATCTACAGGGTGTTTCAAAATTCGAGGGCCAAACTGACGGGGCATATTCCCTGCATAAAAAGAAGACATAAAGTTCCTATGAACCCGTGTCCGCAAATGCTTAGGTTTGTCAGTAGCACATAAAACATGACGTCCATAATTAAGGCTCCCTGATGTAAAAAAAGTATGCTTATGTAGTGAAAATCGTACATTAAAACAAACAATGACCTGTTCATAATGTGTCAATGATAACTTGTGCAAAGCAGACAGTAATTCATACCTAAACTCAGTCCCATATCCGTAAAGGCTTAGTTTTGTCAGTAGTAACAAAAGTGTGACGTAAATAATGAATGCTTGTACACGTGGGAACTGCCCGATATTGTTGTGCAAATCGTACTTTGAAACACTGTGACCTTCAGCCATTGGTCACTGGACAACGTTTTATGCAAACCACACACAGCGAACTGCTGCCTAGCCTGAAAAGGTGAGAGTGGGCAACCTGGAAATGACATTTGTTAGTGTTGTGGTCGTTGATGTAGTGTTCCCCCCTACTACAGTATGGGTGGTTGTAGACCTGTGGTTGGACCAGGAATGGAACGTGCAACGGAACAAACAGACCATCATCCATTCTGGTATAAACGTGCTTTATTGACTCGGACAACATTCTCGAAATGGCGGCCACCAATATCAATGCATGCCTGACACCCGGCAAGCATGGAATGCCGGGTCTCTGCAAAGACCCCTGACATTTCCCGGATAGTTTCCACAGCCACAGCAATTCGAGCCGCGAGGTCATCCACTGTGTCGATGGGGGGTCTCGTACACTAGGTCTTTCATTGCTCCCCAGAAAAATAAAAAAGGCTTGTGAGATCAGGTGACCGGGGTGGCCAGGAAACTGGTCCACCCCGGCCTATCAGGCGGTCCTCAAAGGTGCCATTCAGGCATTCCCGCACTTCACGAAACCAGATGTTCCTGCTTACCGCCAAGAGAACTTCGTCCAACAAGCACAGGAGCACATCCGATATGAATGTCCGGTATGTTTGCCCCGTCAGCCTAGCAGGCAACATGTACGGCCCAATCACACAGTCTGCAACAACGCATGCAAACACATTGACAGAGAACCTGTGCTGGTGGCGCGACATGCAAGTGGCATGTGGATTGACATCTGCCCAGTGATGCCGATTGTGCGCATTGTAGCCGCCATCACATGTGAATGTTGCCTCATCGGAGAACAGCACTTCTCCTGGAAAATTAGGCTGCGCCTGACATTTGCTCAAAAACCAATGGGCAAAATGCACACGCTGCGGATAATCAGATAGTAGCAGTGCCTGGACCCGCTGCACGCGGTATGGATGCATCAGGTGCTCATGCCACACTCTCCATACGCTGGCATGGGCCACACCCACTCTGCGTCCTACATGCCGGGAACTGGCAGACGGGGCGTTGTCCACCCACTCAAGGATCTCTTCCTCCATGTCTGCAGAGCGCGCAGATCTACCCTGGCCTACGTCCTTGCAGCGAACACGCAATTGCCCAGTCTCCCTCAGTCGCCTGTCCACACGAGCAAATGTTTTGTGATCAGGCATGTGCCTGTTCGGAAATCGATTTTGGTACAGCCGCAGTGCTTCCCTTCCATTGCCATGAGCGGCTCCATACATAAAATGCATGTCCGCGAGCTCAGCATTGGTGTACTGATACATCCTCTTCGAACCAGCTAGTGAATTTATGAACCTTTTAATTGCCAATGTTGAGGGAGTTTAGGTATGAATCACTGCCTGCTTTGCATAATGTACCATTGGTTAGAGGTCATGTTGCTCCAAAGTTCGCTATTGACTTCATTATCAGCTACTTTGCCACATTGGGAGCATTCATTACGGACGTTACATTCCGGCTGCCACTGCCAAACCTAAGCATTTGCAGACATGGGTTCATAGGAACTTTATGTTTTCTTTTTATGCAGGGAATATGCCCTGTCAGTTTGGCCCTCGAATTTTGAAACACCCTGTATAGTTCATCTACTATGGAATATCTCACCTCTTTGCAATATGATAAACAAGGGCATCCTTAATCAACCCTTCAGAGATTTGTTTCCATACTGCATTCACATCTCGACAATACCGGTAATTTACTCATTTTCAATTAACATACTCCTCTCATTACATAAATTCACTCTTAATTTTTAAACCTTTTGTTTTAGGATCCATCCGCAGTTCAGTACGTGTGCAATTACATATTCGAGCTGCTTCTGCTACTAGGTTGGATCAAAAAGTAAGTTCCTTTCCCTATCTATTTTCTGAACTAATAAGGCTAAATTAATTTCCTTTTGTGGCAACAGTGTATATGGTATATACAGTGCTGGGCAAAAGTATAGCCCACCCCATTATTTAGCGATATCAGTACTATCCATCAGTCACAGACTGCTATGGCTAGTTTTATTGAGTAGAGCAAGCTTGATAACCTCTGAATACATGAATTTAGCTCTGACTCATTTAGTATTAATACTAACTTGCAAATTGCAAAACTAGGGTTGGACAAAAGTATAGCACGCCTATACATTTATAGGGTGCAAATGAGATTGTTCCATAATTTGAACGTTTTCAATCATGCCTAAAAGGACAGCATCTTTCTCAAAACGAAATTGGCCAAATTAAAGCATTTTGGGCTATGAACTTGACCATAACTGATATCACGTCGGATACAACGATCTAGAAAAGTTATCAGCAATTACTTAAGCAATCCTGCAGAATATAGCACAAAGAAGAGGTCTGGACATCCTAAAAAACTTTCTGACAGAAATCAATGTGGAGTACTCAAGATGGCATCCAATTTCATGCTCAGTTCGAACCAACTCCTGAAGCAATTTGAACTGCTAGTGTCTTCAAGGATAGTTCGACGAATTATAAACAACATGCAGTAGTCACACCTCACTTAAATGACGTCCATATCAATAAGCGGGTGAAATTTGCATTTGCTAACATGCAGCGCAACTGGAATCGGGTAGGCCTTAATTAGCTAAAGATGTGTCATCTGATACAGCAGATTTTTCTTATTAAGGTGGCCTACAGTGATGAGGAAAAGTTTAACCTAGATGGCCCGGATGGCTACGCTTATTATTATTGACATGATTTGCATAAAGATCCAATAGCATTTGCAAAGTGAAATTTTGGTGGTGGCTAATTGGTGATGTGGGGTGCATTTAGTGCTTTCGGCAAGCTTGAACTGGCATTTCCTTCATGTCACATGAACAGTATTGAGTACGTATCAGAATGTGTTGGGAAACAATCTCCTCCCATATTTGCACCAGCACAGTGCTGATTCATTGGTCTGTCAGCAGGACAATGCTGCCATCCACGTAAGTGGAAGCACTCGAGCATGGTTTCCAGCTAACATTGAACTTCTGGATTGGCCAGCATGTAGCCCTGTTCTAAATCCCATGGAAAACCTGTGGGGAATCCTAGTCAGGCGTGTTTGTGCCAATAATTGACATTTTTCTACCAAACGTGTAATGCAAATTGAGATTCAGGAAGCTGGGCCAGTATGGAGCCTGAAATTCCTAAATCATGTGTATTTGATGTTATCTTTCATTGTGGTAATGCAAAAAGCTACTAAATGTAATTTGAACCTTAATGAAATAGAAGAAATGTACTTTTGTCCAACCTTAGTTTTGCAATTTTCACCTTTGTATTAATACTAAATTACAAGGAGAGTAACGGAACTGCCCACGGACTTTCTTGATATTTGGAACACAGCTAGGTAGTAGTCATAGACGATCTCTGCTGAAGTGGGACATCCGTTTTATGTCCGAAACCGGAGATATGAATAGTCAAAGTAGGTATGCATTTGAGGGGACATCCATAAAATACGTTACAGAAATCAGAGAAATTTTGATACCTTCCTATTTGAAAGCAAACATATTGCATGAATTATCTGTAACAGGTTTTCTGTAAATAGGGGCAATGTTCAACTGCAATGCAACATGTCATTCAAGGTTATCAATGCAGTTTATTTATTATCATGTCAGAGCCACATTTGTATGGGCCTGTATGCAGTGAATTCATGTGACACGCCCAATTGTCTTGGCTTACTGACATGAATCAAAACACATAACAGTGGTTAATCCAATAAATGTCATCAGTATTTTGAGGGCAAAGTACCCTGTTGGAGACTTCGAGGAGACTCCAATCAATGAAGAAGATGAAGACCTAGCTCATTAGTTTGTCGAAATAATTGAAGGATGTCGAAATTCATCATGTGTCATTGAAACTTGTGATGACTTGGTCTTTGATGATGACTGGTATCCTGATTACAACACTGACGATGACGATCCTCACGACGAGTTAACTGGAAGTACAAAGAAGTGTGGCTTTTAACGAAAAGCATTGGATGAAGCTGTTAAAATGCTAGCTGCAAGCCCCAAAGTCTCTCTTCGGACAATTCAAGCAAAATACAGTAGCATCAAACTATGGAAACACATTTATCGGCACAAGGAATACCTCGAAGCTGGAGGAACCCGGAAGGAAAAACTTGACAAAATCAAATCGAAATGTTGTGACATGATGACAGAAGCAAACAAGAACCATCTTATTGTACACGATGATGATGTCTAACGTTGGGCGCTTTTGGCAAAAGAACATCTATTTCAACAACCTCTTCCAAGAACAACATTCACAGCGTCTAAAATGTTTGTAGCTCGACGGAAAAGAACCTGCAAGCCACAAATAGTGTCAAGGAAAGTTACAAAAATTGTATCGCGGGCATTTGCTAACGAGGAAAAAGAGATTCAAGAAAGGGCAGCAGCTTTTGTCAATGAAGTCAAGGAATTGATTGTGATTGTCCCGATTTTCTTTCCGTATTTCGGGCTGCATATGTGGACTTTACCGCTGAAAGGATACTTGCGTATGTGCCGGACATTCGGGTATTTTTTATAACTTCGTTATCAGTGTCAATAGATGTAACTTGTCGTTCCGAACACTTTTAAGTTCTATGTCAATAATACGATGTACGTACCGTTTGACAGTTATAAGCGTTTTTTCATGAAAGGTTTAAAGCAGCCAATAGGATCGCTCCGGCCCCGCCTCTGCGCTGTGCTACAACCAATGGTAAAACCGCATAGGCATTACATAGGCCTAAAAGATTACTAACAACCGTATTTCACTCAGAACTTGTTTAATAAGTCTAAAGTGATAACAAATACATTGTAATATCGATCTTACGTATCTAAAGCATTAGATTAATACACGCAAACGATATGTCAACTTACAATTAGTCTTAAATCTATATTCTAAGTAAAGCACATGGTGGTTCCAAAACCCACCACATGTGTATAGTGGCGCGTTGTCGGGCCCATTCATAATGGTCTCCATTGATGAATCCGCATACGCCACCGAGGGTGCTCCGACGCTTGATTGTTCCTCAGGTCACCACCAGGGGATCTATGTCGCCTCTGCTCCGGGCAGAGCACCTGCAAAGAGATACAAATTCCTTTGTTAATCCTTTAAGCTCCGCCCATTCCATTGTATTATTCTGTATAAATACAGTGCTTCAACTGAGTACAAATCAGTTGAGCAGCTGCGTAGTGCAGTAGCCTTAGCCTCTACAGGGCATTGCCTGATAATAAAATATTAAGGTGTACAAATACTGTATGTGACGGCCCAGATTTTTTCTTTATTTTCGGGCCTCATCTGTGTCTCTACCACCGAAAGGCTACAACTATATGTGCCGGACATTCGACTATTTTATATAACTCCGATCTTGGTCTCGAAATACGTATCTCGCGACGCTAAGCATTTTTATGTTCTATAGTCCATACGTGAATACTTTACCGCTCTCGAGCTATCAGCGCTTTTACATGTACGGCTATAGCAGCCAACAGGATCGCTCCGGCCACGCCTCCGCGCCGCGTCACGACCAATAGTAAAACCGCATGCTTATTACATAGGCTTAATCGTAAGCCTAAAAGATAGCTAACCACAGTATTTCGCTTAGATCTCGTTTAATAAGTCTAAAGTGATAACAAATACAGTGTAATATCGATCTAACATATATACAGTAACGATAACGAGTGTTTAATCGATATGTCAAACTTAAAACTAGTTACAATCACAGTTTTAAGTCAAACACATGGTAGTTCCGATTTCTACCACATGTGTATAGTGGCGCATGGTTAGGCCCAATTCAGCAGGCCTTCTTAGCAACCTCCGCATACGCCACCAAGAGGGCTGCGACGCACAATCGTTCCTCATGTCACCACCAGGGGATCTCTGTCGCCTCCGCCCCGGGCTAGGCACCTTTGTAAAGCTGTTTAGCCCTGCCTTTCCTTTGTGTTATTTTCATATAAATACAAGGGCCCAACTGAGTACAAATCAGTTGAGCAGATGCCATGTGCAGCAGTACTAGCCTCTACAGGGCACCGCCTAGTTTGAATAAAATAAGGTGATCAAATACTGTATGTGATCCCTTCTTTGCTCAAACCCTGTCTTGGGAAATAAAAGCCAGTAACTCGGCTTGTGGTAGCTATTCCTCCCTTGACTTGAATAAGCCCGTAACCCTGACCGTCGGAAGCAGAACACGGACTTCAAGGGATCGAAGTCAAACTCACCGAGCATCAGCGACGACGCAGCAATCCTCCCACAGGACACGTCTGAGATCTCCGAGCAGCGAGTCGACACATCATCCATGAGCCATCAGGACCACGCATCGAGGATCATCGCCATCCAGCCGCTCTACTCCGAGACGTTGCAATGCAGCGGTCATCAAGGACCCCAACGCTCGCCAAGCTGTACGATCTGTTCGCCCTCCTCGAGAAGCACCATCAGCGGCCAGTCTTCCCGACGCCAAGAGGACTTGAGGTGCGCCGAGATACCGTGGATCGACGTTACTATGGGGACGTTGCAGTCTACTAGCCGTTATCGACCCCACCGTTAGGAGAAACACCCACAACAACAAGAATAAATACAATTGCGTACCCACCAGTCAGCCAACACAGCGCTGCTTCCACGAAGAGAGCCGGGACACGACGCATGTATGTGTTCCATTTGCTCAAACCCTGTCCTGAGAAATAAAGGCCATTAATTTGACCTGTGGTATATATTACTCCCTTGACTTGAAAAAGCCCGTAAACCCTGACCGTCGGAAGCAGACATGGACTTTCAAGGGATCGACAACGACTCACCGAGCATCAGCGACGACGCAGCAATCCTCCTGCAGGACACGTCCGAGATCCACGAGCACCGAGTCGACACCCCACCAGGAGCCATCAGGACCACGCATCGGCCACATCGCCTTCCAGCCGCTCTACTCCGAGGACGTCGCAACGCAGTGGTCATCAAGGATCCAGGCGTCTCACAAAGCTGTGCGAACTGTTTGCCCTCCTTGAAAAGTACTATCAGCGGCTAGCCTACCCTACACCAAGAGGACTTGAGGAGCGCCCAGCCATTGCAGATCGACGTTGCAAGCCGTTTGGACACCACTGTTAGGAGGAAAACCCACACACCCCCGAGAATAAATACAATTGCGTACCCACTAGTCAGCCAACACTGCGCTGCTTCCACGAAGCTAGCCGGGACACGGCGCATGATAGCCACTTTTACCACAGATGAGGTGATCGACATCGATACAAATGGGTGTCAACCTCGAAGTTGTATCAGGACGGACATTGCATGAACGGGGAGACAAGCGCGTCGTCAAAGTTGTTCAAGCTCCCGACAAGACAAAACATTCCTGTACAGTTATGCCTATGATCACGGCTGCCGGTGAACTGCTATCTCCTCTCTTCGTCTGTGTGAAGGAGCCTTCTGGTAAATTCGGACCAAGAGTGATGAAATCAATGTCCAAACATGCAAACATTGCAGTTTATCCGAACGCATCAGCAGTAATGAACACACAAATCACACAGAGGTACTTTGCAAATGTATTCTTTCCGTCTGTGCCAAATCACTGTCTCCTGATTTGTGATTCTACTCCCTTATTCAAAAACGCCACCATCAATGCTGCGAAACCTCCATCAAGAAACTATACACAAAAAGTTATTCCTCAAAAGGCTACTGGACTTGTCCAACCTCTTGACGTCTTTTTCAACAGACAATTCAAGCACTCTTTATGAAAGTTCTAAGACAGAATTCGGCTGGAAAGTGTCACCCTGCGTGTGTCAACTCGAGATAATATCTTGAAGTTGTTCTCCTTGACTCATCACCAGTTTCAAGCTGAACGTGTCACAGACATCATCAAATATGCATTTTTCAAACCAGGATATATTACCGAACGCCCTCCAAAATTCGAGCCACTAGCGTCATTTTGTTTCCTAGCATCCTGTGATAAATATTGTCAAAAACTAGTGGAAAATAACCCTTGTGACGCTCTGTTTTTCATGAGATGTGCAAGGTGTGAAATGTACTTGTGCTTGGAACATTTATTTGCTGTAAATTCCAACAATAAAATGAAAATGCACTACTGCTAACTGATCTATCCTCTTTAACCGCATCAGTTTCGGACATAAAACGGATGTCCCACTTCAGCTGTGATCTTCTATGACTACTACCTAGCTGTGTGCCAAATATCATCAAGAAAGTCCGTGGACAGTTCCGTTACTCTCCTTGTTAGTCAGAGAGCTAACTTCATGTATTCAGAGGTTATCAAGCATGCTCTACTGCGACTGTCAGATAGTATTGATATCACTAAATAATGGAGTAGGCTATACCTTTGTCCAGCACCTTATACGTGTATACATGTGATTCAGAAATAGTTTTACAAACTTTCTTTGGTGGTCGATTCCTGATACCAAAACAAGACAAAGTTCCCATGAACCCATGTCCGCAAATGCTTTGTTTTTCTGTAATTAGCACCTGACATGTGACATCCATAATTCATGCTACTTACATCTTTCCATTGATCATTCATTATACGTTCCTAATAAAGATGTGGGGAGCATGAATTATTGATGTCACATGTCAGGTGCTAATTGTATAAAAACAAACCATTGTGGACATGGGTTCATAGGAACTTTATGTTTTGTTTTGGTGTCAGGAATGGACCACCAAAGTTTGTAAAACTATTTCGGAATCACCCTGTATATTGTGTTCAGCATGTGAGGTGCGTTCAGTAATCCGAATTTTGTGGGAAAAACATCATGATCATTGTGAAATTCATCGCCAAATTGTCGAGGTGTATGGTGAGAATGCAATGTCATGCCCCATGGTCTCAAAATGGTGCGAAATGTTCAAAAACGTAGTCGTCCACGTCTTGAAAGCCCTTCAACGTTGGAATTGAAAAACAAGTGACATGTCCTCTAAAAATGTTTAGAAAAACTTAGCGATTATTTTTAAATATAGAGAAATATACTTCATTTTTTTGAGCAATAATAATAGTTTTCTTTTAAGTGTGCAGTTGTTTTAAAGACAACGGGGATGTTAGTATACATTTTGATCCACATACCTGTCATAAAACAAAAATGCCGAACGTTTTGGAAAGAAAAGTCTACAAGCGTGCATGACAGATAAATACAGCAAATGGAGAAATTGCAGGGTAAGATGGACAGATGACAACTAAACAATAGTTTCAGTTGCAAAATGCTATCCAGTGCTGTCATTCGTTTAATCAGTCACACAAGAATAGTGCATTTTATAACAGACTGAATCCAGCTCATACTGGGTGTATATGTGAAGAATAAAAACTTAATCGCCACCAAATGTCGATGATCATGCTTTTTTAACTGGTTTAGCTGAACGATACTTACCATCATAATTTTTCCTTTCCTAATAGCTTAAATGGCATCTCTAGCTGTGGTTTTTCTGCATTCAACTATATGCTTAAAATATTTAGCTGGTCGCACATTGCAGAATACTTAATTGCTGGACTCAGCTGCGAAATTAGTTCTATTCTATTTGTTTATTTCAGCCCTCCTCAGAGGGATAGAAAGGGGTTACATACAACTCATTATCGAATCACAAGTCGCAAATAAATAAATACACTAATAAATAAACATAATAAACAAAAAAAACGAAAACGAAAAAAAACAATCTTCATCGTCCATATTTTGTTAATTAACACAATTTTTCCTCCCCTACCTGCCATATTAAATCTCTTTTATCTTGTCCAGTTTATTTCTCACTGCCATCAATGTTTTAACCCCTTTACCCATAAAACTTAATACACCTACTAATCCTCCTTCCTCTAATCCTCCCCCCCCATCCCTACCCAAAAACACTCCCAGATATGTTCCAACGTTTCTAACTTATTCTTACATTTCCTGCATAATTTCTCTTCACCTCTCCAATATTCTGCCGCCCGTGCAACCGACCCTGTCCTGAAACCTACTATCGTTCTTATTTCCTTTATCATCATCTTCCTATTTACATAATACGGCATCTCCCCACACCTTGGTTGTATCGCTTTGCATAAAGGGTTATAATTTGAATTCTGTACCTTTTCTCTTCTCCTCTGCCCTTCGCTATCCAAAATTCGTTGCAAAATTTCCCTCCCCACATCCCAACCCATATTTTCTAATTGTCCAATCTCCCCTTCACTAAGCCCTAGGTAACCTAACGTCTTCTGTTTCCCCAACCTCCATTTTCCAGTATTCATATTAGGATTCCTCCCCCTTTTCCATTTGACACATTCCTTTAACCACCTACCCTCTTCAATCCCCAATAACTTCGACTTGCACTTATAAACCCTCGTCATCGTTTTACCCCAAAAATTCAACCCCCCCACCTCTTCCTGCACTATATACCCTGGTGTATTCCACTTTATTCCTAGAACCCATTTAATGTACCTTAGTTGCATTGCTTCGGCTCCTTCCCATCTCTCCCATCCCCATAGTTCCACACCATACAACAAAATAGAGTTTACCAACATCTCAAACAATTTCATTCTTAATGCCCACTCCTTAGCGCACTTTCTCTCCCCAACACCCCATACTCTTCGCATTGCTACCCCTGCCTTCGCCTTCATCATTTTCAGGTGTTCTTCTCCTATTATTACATTTAAATACATATCCTAAATATTTAAATTTCTTAACCTTGTCAATTTCTTTACCTTGCCAGAACCACATCTCGCTTTTTGCTCCTCTCCCCCCTTTTTTAAATACCATAATTTTAGACTTATCCATGTTCAAAATGAGTTAGCTGCGAAATTAGTTTCAAAGGAATTCCAGAGGAACTTTGCATTATAACGATTCCAAGGATTTTGATATTAACGTGACATTGCGAACCTCTTATGCAAGTTGTTAATGCAATTTTCTGTGTTGTTTGAACCCAAAATCTGCTGTAAATTAATACAATTAACCATCAGCATTTGGTGAAGAGGAAATACTGTAATTACAGGGAATATGTCACCAGAGAGTGGTATCGTCTCATAAAATGCGTCCAGCATTTGGGTCCTAATTAGTGTTTCCATTGTCTGGATTCATTGGTTTCACACACCATGCAGGCTGGCCTTGTTCCACGTTTGTAAAATATATGCAAAGGGGTTTGATGGTTTGATCTGTGTAGACTATGTAAACTGTGTAGACCTTTTCAATCACCCGACCAATTCTATTCAACAAATTTTCAATTATATTGAAATCTGGTGACTGGAGAGGCCAATTTTTGAGTAAGGTAATTTCCAAATCTGCGAACCATTTTTTTTCAAAGTGTGGCAAGGGGAGACATCCTGTGCGTCGGTAAATGAAATTACCACCGAAATAATGACCAACTAATTTCTGTTGCATAAGTTAAATATACATAAATGTCCAAATTCATCGTTGCACAAGTGTTCAAGATTTTTCGGCCGGCAGTGTACAACGGATGTAGTGATACAGTAAAATTTCGCGTATCCGAAACAATATGGGAAGGAAATCTCAGATAACGCCGAAGAAATAAAAAAAAAAATTGTAAATTTCTCTCATTTTTCGTGCATTTGTAATGGTAGAATAAAATTTCATCACAAAAGTCTAAAATTAACGAACTTTGATTAATCTTTGGAGTACAAAGCATTGTTGTACAAATATGTAGCTTAATTGACTCGGTGTCCGTTTTATCCGAACTTTTCCCGATTATCCTAGGTCGCACCTCGTATAAAAGAGACCTTGGATGCGCAGGCACCTCGGAAAACATGGAGTATCGGATAACTGAGGTTTTGATGCACATTTTTCGTACTAGGGAATAAAACAGTGTGATACCCTTATGTAATAAAATCTGTCTAAAATAATATAGTAGGGACTGGGGACGGAGTATAGGCAGAGGTCTCAAGTACATAGTATGGATCCCAAGTCAGAACCAGGAAAAAATATTACCTTAAAGGTCCGTTTACACGGGGACATTTTTCTTGCCAGCCAGAAAAGTTTTCTTGCTTCCAGAAATATATCCCCTTGTAAACCGCTAAATTGTCCAATAATTCTTGCCTACAACTGTGGCGCAAGCATTGAACAAGCCGTGCCAGAAAAATAGAACGTGTTCTATTTTCCACCAATCAGCTTGAACTTGCCTGTGACGTTGCAACTGTGGGCGTCGCCCAAAGCGAAAATAACATGGCTGCCAAGTTACCGAGCGATCGATGGTTTTACAAAGACACACTGCACATTATGGAGCTTTTTTCACGGTAAACCAGTACTTTGGGATATTAGAAATTAATTGTTTTGCACCCATAAATGTTTTTTTTTGGCCTAGGCTCTTTGTTGAGGGCCGAAGTTGTTGTGTATAAAATCATTGATCAGCTAACTTTTGCAATTAATAAGTCGTCCATTTTGGGAAATGTTATAGATCATTCCTATTGGAGGAGATAAAACCCCCACTGCGATTGGTTGAAGCACGCAAGAAAAATTTCTTCATGTAAACCACACGAGAATTTTTCCAGGTGCAAGATTTCATTTGAAATCTGGCGCTAGATTATGGCATCAGAAAAATGTCCTCGTGTAAACGGACCTTTAGGCAGGGTATTACTTTATACAGGTTCTACTGTACAGGTTTCATTGTTAAATGTTGTAAAGTTTCCACAATTTCTCTGAGTATGCATTGTATAATGAATTAAACTTCACAATAATATATCCAATCTTCGACTTCCCTTCATAATCGTGTGCAGTTCTTCCTTTTTGCCGATCAAATCACTAAGCAGAATCACTTAAGTTACGCTTTATGGACATTTGTAAACCGTTTTTTTTTACACTCTTTACATATGATTTTCGAAAGAAAAATGCCATACTGCACAAAATCTTTGCTCGCGTATCGATAAGTCGCTTGTAACCCGAAACAAAGATATTTGTTTGTTAACCAGGTTACTCGTAAACCGAAGTTCCACTGTATTTAATTATAGTATTTGCATTTAAATTTATGAGTCTAGCAGAGGCATACATAAGTAATGCACACATTTTACGCTCCTGATCGCATTAGAGTTTAAAATTTACCCAGGGCTTTAGAATTAAATAACATCTCTAGCTCCTTATCTACATTAGGCGCGCAGAACTCGCTAAATACTATTTATACTGGAAGGAATAAATTCTTTATGATTGAAGCAACACCAGGAAGAATACATAATCACATGTGACATCAGACACTATATATTTTTAATATTATTAAAGACTATATATGGGAGAAGATGGCCCAGTTGAGCTCGGTAGCTATGACAATTCATGCAAATTGTGCACGCCGTGGGCTTCAATAGTAGCTCACATTTGCATACAAAACCGAAGCAAAACCTTCTCCCCTCCTGCTATCCCCATTGGTCCCAAAAACGACTCGGTTTGAGAACGGCAAGTTTGGCATAAGCTCTAGTTTCCGTCAGCTAAACTTGAGGAAGGGATCGATACCTGGATGTTCTTGGCAACACGATCCTTTCATATTTGGCCACAATTACGTGTGTCTCACTCGATTATGGTGTGCTAATCGTGAGTTACGTTTGAACGTTGATTGAAGTTGATGAGAAAAATTTAACTGGGATTTGGGTGTGGACCCTAGAGAACGTTTTCTTACTGCTGTGGTAAACCGATCAACCATAATGCGTCAGACCATTCCATTCATGCACTTTGACGAAATGCTATACTTCGGGTTGTCGCATCAAGTAAACGTCTTTGTTTGCCTCAGTCGATCAAGTCTTGGGAATTCTTATTTGCCCGTGTTCAATTCCTTTGTGGCACCATGTATGTACCGTAAATCCGCGATAATAAGCCCGGGCTTATTTTTTTAATTTTTCCTTTTTGACCAGGCTAATTTACGAGACCGGCTTATTTTGTTAATACAAGTCACCGAGGACGCGTAATGCAATATGCACATCGCAATGTCTTATTATGCTCAATGAAATGCGTATGAAATTATTTTTTT
>WWPM01015569.1:0-11991 GCA_023279145.1 Glomeris maerens | reverse complement strand
AGGTATATCAAGTTGGTGCTGGGTTTAAAATGGAACACACCAAACTATGTAGTGGAGGAGGAGGTGGGAGGGTTAAGAATATGGGGGAATATGATAAGGAGAGCGTACAAGAATGAAATTAAGATATTAGGAGCAGAGGACCATAGATGGATAAAAGAGTGTGTTAATTGGAGAAGAGGGATGAGTATTAATAAGAGAGGGGAGAAGTGGAGGAAGGCCAAACAAGGTACGCTTGGACATTTAGGGTTAAGTGAAGAGGAGTTGGAAATTCTGGAAGTCTTGGGGAGAGACGTGGAGAGAGAGTTTATGCAGAGGGTGGCAGACAGTGAGAAGCAAAAAAGAGGAGAGAAGATAGCGAGGTCCAAGTTCAACCCAATGTATACCCACATAAGACCGAAGGAGGGTCAGAATGCCTATTTCAAGAATAGAAAATTAAGTATTAAAAAATAAGAATAATCGCTGGATTTAGGTTAGGGTCGGTGGTAAGAGCGGCAGAGTATTGGAGAACTGATGCGGAAAAACGGTGTAGGATATGTTTAAGGGAAGCCGAAACGCTAGAACACCTGTGGGAATGTATAAAGATAGAGGGTTGGGTAGGAGGGTTGGAAGAGATACTGAACTTTGAAGGCAGGGGTGCAAAAACACTTTTGAAGTGGAAGGAAAATATCGGGGAGGGAAATTAGGGGGCAGAGAAGCACAAGTTAACAAGAAGGATTTGAATGTAATGAGTGTATTGATCGAGGGGGAGGAGGTGATAATGGAAAAATGGGCGGAATGGACTCGGCAAAAACAGTATTCGAAATTTATTTTTATTTCTGAGATGTTTTGTGTAGTTGGCTATAGCTTTATACGTATATGTTTGCTAATGACTTCGTATGTATACTAACCTATTTGTTTATTTATTTTGATATGACTGTACCCTTTCGATCCCTCGTATGAGGGGGGAAATAAAGAAATAAAATAGCCGCAACGGGCTGCTTTTTGGGGCGGCTTCCTGGCGGTGCAAAAGGTAGTGCAGCTCCTTGACATGAATAGATCCCAGGCACGTCCGTGGTGGGAGCGTGTAAACCTACACTAGTGGCAGGTCCCAGACCTCCAACAGGTGTAACTGCAACCGCGGGAGATGCCGACGCCCGTTCCCCACCGGGCGCTGTCGCACTGGCTCGGTTTCTGCCGTGGCCGGCAATACTAGCGCTGGTGATACGGGAACTGGACCTTCGACTTACTGTCTGCACGATCGAACCAGCGGGCAGGCTGGCCGAAGCGCTGCTATAGTACCATGTCCGCGACGCATAAGACGCACGTGAGGGGTGTCGGGCACGGTGATCGGCAAGTTGCCGCAACTTCCGTACACGTTCATAGACTTCAGCCGCAGAAATTTCCTCTGCACCCATGCCCATCAACATCCCCAACGCGCGGACGTCAGGAGCGACATCATGTGCAACAGGAATCGGTCTTTCGCAAGGAGCGCTTCGCGCCGACGCACGCGAGTGCTCGAAACGTTTCACCGGACGCTCACCGCTCGCGGCCGAACCACGACGCGATGAGACGTGCAGTGGGTCGAACTCGTTATACACCACCAGGGGATCAGCGCGGGGACTAGCCACATGCGCTAACAGAACTGGGGTGAGGTCATGCTGGGAAGTATGACCCTCCGAGCGTGAAACAGCTGACTCGTGACGAGAAGCATCTCTATGGGAAGTCGAGGGCCGCGTACCAGTAACTGTGGATACCGAGCTGTCATCGACATAACGCCGCGACTTTCTCACTCGTTTTCCCCTTTCCTGCTTCATCAATCACACTTGCGAATGTAGCCGTCGATCGCGCTGCCGCACCCCCTTTAGTGGTTACTGGGGTAACAGCTGGTGGCGCCGTCGCTCTGGTGGTCACACCCACGTGTGTGTCTACTGGCTTAGTCCTTCTATCTGCCATTGGTTGATATTGGTCTAATTTACAAAAACCAGAGCCAACGGTTAAGACAGAGTTTTTTCAGGTTTTCCTCACCTGGCTACCTCCAAGGTTCGGATCACAGGATTGACAGTTATTTTAGCTAATCCTGGTAGGCTCGCCAATTGTAACACCTCTGTGTACACAATGCGCCGAAATAACGCGAAAACACCACTCAATTGCTCTGATTAACAAAATGAGGTTTATTTCCATTTATAACTGCGCCTCCGTTCATAATGTCAAATAAATTGATAACCACAACTTAAATAACCACTACTTCGTCCTTGGTTCGCAACTTAGATCTTTGGTGGCCAAAAATATCCACACACTGATCTTGGTCGCTCGAGCGACAAGGATGGCCGCTATTGGAGATTTTTCAATGGGCACTATCTCTGTATTCTCACTCTTGTACTGAGGAGGAGTGTCACTGTTCGGGGGCTGACGACGACGCCCTTAAGAGATCTTCACTGCCCTACCTAAGAGGAGGGGGGTGTGGGTGATTCCCACTTAGATATTGTGTTAGGCCCAATATTGCACCCAAAGGTCTTCCCTTATGGGTCAATATTGTCCCTTGCGCAATATTGAGTTGTTTCCCTAAGGACCTCACCTAATAGTTATTCCTAAGAAACCCACTATGGTGTCCTCCTAGAGGGAGAGAGGAGAGAGGAGACTAGAGTCTCAACTCATCTGCAACTCAGACTGAGCTCTGCAAGCTCTGTGCCTCCTTTTATATTGAATAAAAGGGGCGGTTTCATTAGTTGGCCAACCTACCATCACATGACCAAAGGGCATCACCAATGCCGTGCTCAATAGGACGGGCCGACGCCCTATTGAGTGTCTAATTGGTCAGGTGGCACCTGGTTGACCCTGGACAGGTCGACTTGGTCAAGCTGAGGGGTGACAGCCTTTCTGCAAGGACTGCCAGCATCCCCAAGCTTGAGGTCACCAAACTAACAGGTAGGATAAGTTTGTTTTGGCAAGGCTGGTTGGAAACCACGCCGTTGCTATGGCCAGGCCAGGTAGCAACCGGGCCTGGTCATTTGTAAGGCCGGTTGGAAACCGGGCCGTTACAGCGCTTCTTGCAACGCAACATTGGTCTCAATTCTTTAAGTATTTTCCATGAATATACGGTATACACCTACAAGTTCCATAAACTTTAAAACTTTGTTGAAAATTTGCTTGCATTAAATTTCATGAAGCCGTCAGACGCCACTACAAAATTTTGAAACGAAGCAAGAAACACAACTGCAAATATTCTGTCAACAAACTTTAGCTTTATTCCTACATTAAATCCGCACAATGTAAAACTGCAATCAATTGTATATCATCCATAAAATTCACTGTGACGGTCCCGATTGTTTTGCTGTATTTCGGGCCGCACACTGAGTTCTACCACCGAAAAGAACTGCGGATAAGCGCCTGCTATCCGCCTAATTTTATATAACTCCAGTCTTGGTCTCATTAACGAATTTATGTTCTTTAGCTACAACGCGAATATTGCACCGCTACCGAGTTATTACCGATTTTACATGTCAAGGTTCCCGCAGCCAATAAGATCGCTCCGGCCACGCCTCTGCGTCGCGTCACAGCCAATGGTAAAATCGTGTAACTATTACATAGGCTTAAGCGTAAGCTTAAATAGATCGCCAGACATGTAGTTCACTTCTAACTCGTTTAATAAGTCTGCAGAAATGTCAATAACATTACTGAAGCGATCTTACATATCTAAAGTATCGATTTAGCGTACGAAAACGATATGTCAACTTACAACTAACGAATTATCTTAGTTTTAAGTCAACACACGATGGTTCGGATTTCCACCACACATGTACAGTGGCGCATAGTTAGGCCCAAATCAACAGGCCTTCTCTGTAACCTCCGCATACGCCACCGAGGGCGCTCCGACGCATGATCGTTCCTCAGGTCACCACCTGGGGATCCATTTCGCCTCTGCCCCGGGCTAGACACCTGCAAAGAGATACGAATTCCTTTGTTAATCTGTTTAGCCCGGCCGCCTTTCCTTTGTATTATTTTCATATAAATACAAGGGCCAACTGAGTACAAATCAGTTGAGCAGCTGCCTTGTGCAGCAGTACTAGCCTCTACAGGGCACCGCCTAGGTTGAATAAAATAAGGTGAACAAATACTGTGTGTGATTTATTCTTTGCTCAAGCCCTGTCCTTGGAAATAAAAGCCAGTAACTCGGCTTGTGGTAGCAATTACTCCCTTGGCTTGAATAAACACGTAAAACCTGACCGTCGGAAGCAGAACACGGACTTCAAAGGATCGACATCAACTCACCGACCATCAGCGACGACGCAGCAATCCTCCCGCAGGACACGTCTGAGATCTCCGAGCACCAAGTCGACACATCATCCAGGAGCCATCAGGACCACGCATCGAGGACCATCGCCTTCCAGCCGCTCTACTCTGGGACGTCGCAACGCAGCGGTCATCAAGGACCCCGACGCCTCGCAAAGCTGTACGATCTGTTCGCCCTCCTCGAGAAGTGCCATGAGCGGCCAGTCTTCCCGACGCCAAGAGGACTTGAGGATCGCCCAGCTACTGTGGATCGACGTTACATCGGGGACGTCGCAGTCTACTAGCCATCATCGACCCTACCGTTAGAAGGAACACTTACAACAACTAGAATAAATACAATTGCGTACTCACCAGTCAGCCAACACAGCGCTGCTTCCACGAAGAAAGCCGGGACACGACGCATCACGTCTGCTTCACATTTTTTAAGATTTTAGTCTACCTCGAGTTACTCAACTATTATGCAAATAGGTCGCTCAAGATAAAAAAGATTATGGTGCTGGAATATTCCTTTAGCACGAGACTGTAAAACGTAGCCCTTCACAATAAAATATCCTTACCACAAGGGTTGTAAAGATTCGTCACCTAATATTGGGCTCACCACAATATTACACTCTAAGGTCTTATCCTTGGGGTAATACTGTGTTGCTGCATAATATTGAGTCTACCCTCTAAGAACCTGACCTAACCGTGGCTCCTAGAACCTACTTTGATGTCCTTCTTCGACAGGGTGGAGAGTTTTCTTATGAACCTCTAAACATAAGAGAGAGGTCTTGAAGAGTCTCTGTTCAAAGGCTGGCTCTGTAGAGTAGTGGGCTGAATCGAACTTCTGCTGGTTGTGGTCACGACCTGCGGTCACATGCACTCAGCGGCCTTGCCAATGCTGAGCTCGGGGAAGGGGGACAGACCTAAGCTAACCCGAGTCTTTAAGTGGCTTGACCGCCACCTGTTGTTTGTGCCCCAAAATTAATTGCCGAACTGGGAAGATGTGCTGGGGTGTGCGCTGCCACGCTAGCTCTGAAATAACGCGGGAATCTCACCCAGTCTCCCCGTTTATCTTCCTTTTTTCAGGTGGTTTTCCTTTCGGACCGGCATGGCAGACGTGGTCAGAACAAAATTAATGATCTGTTCCGACATTTACAGTGGCTTAGACTGCCGCGATTTACCTGATTTTTCTGCCTTAAAGGCCAAGTTTGAGCTGCTTCATTGGAGCTTTTGCAGGCTTTCCTGAAATTGGCCGCTTCTCCAGTGGTACACCACCATCCGCGGACAACTGGTGGGACCTACGCAGAGATGACCTTTCCACCAGGCAAGATTGCTGTTCTGCAGTCCACTACTCGGCCACAACCCAAGCATTTGTTGGGCGGAGTGGGTCGCACTGAGAAAGCGGCTGGGGTTGACGCGTCGCACTCGAAGAGGTGGGCCTTTCCAGCCAATGCTCCATGTCTGCCGGAAGTCATGGATTGCGCAGCAAGAGGTGGTGCAGGAGGGGATTTGGAGGTGGGTTCCGCTTTTTGCTGCCAACAAAGAACTTTCCACTGGGTGGATTGGCGCCCGGTTTCTCACTGGACCAGGTAGTGGCGGAACAACTTGATCCGCCCACAGGAAATACTCCATGGCTGGGGCAGTAGAAAACTACTTGGCCTTCTGCTGCTTCGACCGCAGAGCATTCCTTCGAGCACCGCATATTATGACCGCTCTCGGTGGTCACCGTTTCGGCAATAGGGAGGCCCGATGTCCTCTGAATGGGTGAGAATGGTGAATTCAGGACAATCCTCAGCAGGGCTCGTGGAACGGCTGGTCCTGCTTCCCCTATGCTCTGCGCCAGTGGTGTACTTCTCGCAGATCGTTGTGTCCACAGGGTCCTTAGCTTAAACCAAGTCATTGGGGTAGGTGGAAGAGGGTCCGCCCAGGGGCCACTCTGCTAATGACATTGGCAAGCGAAGAAAATCCGCACGTCAAGGCTGACTGGTTGCAGTTTTCCACAGAACCATCGAAGGCCTGTCCCAACCGGCCGGTTCCACTTTCGCCTATTCTAGGGTCGGATCCGTGAACGCTTCCTCACCCAGCACAGGTGTCATAGAGGTCCAAACATGGTGGGAGCCAGGCTTGACCCACACCAACCCCGGAGTGTGACATACCATTTACCAACTTTTGAATGTGAATTTACGCAATTTTTGCATCACAAAGTCGTTTTCTTTATGACAACTTATAACTGGCTATTAATAGAGCATTAGTACTTTAAAAACAAAATTTTTCCATATCCTCAAACTATTCCAAACTTTCCCAATTTTTCCTAAATCTTAACAATTTTCTCAAATTTTCCCAACTCGGAGGCGATGGGGGGGGGGGGGGGGGTGGTGCCCCCCCCCCCCCCCCCCCACCGCGCTTCCCCATAACGACGCCCCTAATTACTTGTGTATAACTGAATTGATATCAGTCCGTTATAACTGTTAATACGCGTTGGCTAGCCTATTTCGATCGTAATAATATCGCAGAGGGGCTTGGCCTAAGTTCGACAAATCAGCCAATGGGAACGTCGGCGCGTAATTTGTATTTGGAAATTTATCCAGACCCGTATTTCAGTGATGAAAGAACCATGACAGTTCGAAAAAAACCGGAACCGTCACATTATCAGTTAATAATGCTGAGATGTATACAGTATATGACGATTATGTGAAATGTAAGTGGTATTTTTCATATTAATCCTGCACGTTATAGTATTGCTTTTAATATATAAGGCTAAATATAATGAGATACTTATATGATATGTTAAAAAAATCGCGAACAATTAGTTGCAGTAAACATGGATATTTTTATACGAGGGCGAATAAAAAAGTCTTTGCCCCTATTTTCTTCTGGCCAAATGACGAATGTAAAATACGAACCAACATACACATTCGATGTAGTGGACTTTTCATGGGCCGTTCCTCATAGAGTTTCCCTTTGCCGCCGCCGGCGGCGCTGCGCTCAGTGCATTCACAATGGCAGGTGTGCTTAGCACATCCACGGCTTATGAGCAACGAAGTGTTATCCGTTTTCTATGGAGTAAGGGACGAACGCCTATTGAGATCCATAGGGAAATGAAGCCAGCATATGGGGAAAGGTGTCTGGCTTTGAGAAGTTTGAGATGGTGGTGTTCAGAGTTCGCAAATGGCCGTGAAAACCTGCATGACAATGAGCGTGCGGGAAGACCATGTGTATCAATGACTGATGACAATGCGATGGTGAAAGCAGAGCGGCGTGTGCGCATCACAGACATTGCCCAGGAGCTCGACATTTCATTTGGGAGTGCTTTCAACATCATTCACGAGTGCTTAGGGTACAGGAAAGTTTCATGTCGATGGGTTCCTAAGCAGTTGGATGACGTGATGAAAGGCAAGCGAACGATTGTTTCTTGGAATCATCAGCAACGATATGCCGAGGAGGGTGACAATTTCCTGGATCGCATTGTTACTGGTGATGAAATGTGGGTACTGCATTACATGCCGGAATCAAAATAGCAGAGTATGGTGTGGAAACATCCGCAGTCTCTCCGTGACAAAGAAATTCCGTACTGCGCCATTCGTTCACAAAGTGATGCTAATGGCATTCTGGGATTGCCGTGGACCGCTCGTGCTGGATTTCATGCCACAAGGTGCCACCA
This sequence comes from Glomeris maerens, assembly GCA_023279145.1. NCBI lineage: Eukaryota > Metazoa > Arthropoda > Diplopoda > Glomerida > Glomeridae > Glomeris > Glomeris maerens. The sequence continues at coordinate 4,079 of WWPM01015569.1, read as the reverse complement.
TCAATGCCGACAGATATTGTTCCACATTGTCACTTCTGCAGGCTGCGATCAGAAAGAAGCACCACGGGATTCTCGATGTTGACAACATGATCACCCTCCACGACAATGCGAGACCACATGTGGCGAACAAGACCGTTGACAAGTTAAGGAAATTTCACTGGGAGCTTCTAGAGCATCCACCATACAGCCCCGATCTTGCCCCTAGTGATTTCCGCCTTTTCAGTCCGCTGATGAAGTTCCAGGCAGGACAGTGATTCACTTGCGACGACGAAGTCAAGGCAGTAGTGCGACAGTGGTTCTGTAGTCAGACGGCCGACTTCTACAGCGGTGGCATAGCAAAATTAGTACTGCGATGAGACAAATGTCTGAACCGGCACAGGGACTATGTGGAAAAGTAGTGAAAGGTGCAAAGAATAACATCTACGTGTTCAATTTGCTGTATTTATCTTATTTTACCAGAAAAAAAATATGGGCAAAGAAAGACTTTTTTATTCGCCCTCGTAATACCTGTGTTATACTATATTAATATATAATAATGTAAGGAAAAAAAATAAATTTTATGTTGTTGGTAGTGTTTGAAATGCACAAGCATATGTTAATTTATATGAATTAATTGTAATTTGTTAATATTTACAAAGTGGACTATTACATGGGCAGTGTCAGCGTAATACCAAGTCGAACATAGTATTCGATTATCTATAAATTATTTCCTAATGCTGTATAAGGCTATGAGATATACATTACATTAATTTTGAATAATTTTGCATCTGATTGCTTTAAAACTCCAAGTAATGTATTGACATGTTTGATGACACGAACGAAGGTGATTTTTATGACACAGTGTTAAACTCCCCTGTCCTCAACCTTGACGTGGTGTGTAATTTGCAAACAAATAAGTTTTATAGATACATAATACTAAATAAAGACATCAATTTGTAAGATATGGAGGAGCTTGTATCTGATCTTGTGCATGTAGAAGCTGTAGATCACTGCAATACCTCGATTATGGTAAGGGTGAATTGATGAAATGAATTATACATTATTCAAAATGTGTTAATAATGAACCTTTGTTATGCGTATTAGACCCCTACATGCGATAAAGTAACGCATCCGCAACCTGGACCATCTAGAATAAGGATACGTAACGTAAGTAATATTTGATATACTAATTCGAAAAGTTGATTTTTATTGTACAAACTACATTTGTCCTATGCGATGTTAGGCTTGGCAAATCGGTGAGGGTGCGAAGAAACGAAGCATACCGATGATGCAATCACTCATGTTTCATCATACAAGCAGCATCATCTCAAAATTGTTGGCTCGAATTGGAAACCGGATGAAACTATGGACGATGTTGCGATGGATGAAAACAATGTACTTGATTACAATCTTCCTCGTAGTTATTATGAGCTCCGAGAGGAATAGAAGACCGCTGCCGAACGCTTCAACATCGAAGTTGCTGACTTGCAAGTTAGGTTCTGCAACATTGATAAGATCACTGAAGAAGAGTTCCCCATAAAAGTACACCACATTTTGGGCGATGTCTTCTCCAACATCATCAATCTGTCAGATCCGGATATGAAGATTCGAATACATATGGATGCCGACGGGTTGAACACACCCGACAACGGAATAAGTAACAAGTGATAAAGAATAGTAGTGTGAAATAAATATCAATAATGCATGCACACCATACCTTTCGCAACAAACAAATAAATTTTTATTTGTACTTTTTTTACTGTTTTAATGATTATCAACGAACGTAACACTGTGGTAATGATTATCACTCTGTGGTGATTGCAATAGGGTGTAGTCCACTCACCATTTGTTTGTTTTCCTGCACTAAGTTCAAGACAACAGGCTCAACAATACATTAATATTAGTAAGTACACATTTTATTCCTTTGCTTTTTTATTGTAGATGATGGTTTTTCACTTGCTACCCATCATACTGTGCATTTTATTTGATTAGCGATATTTCTACGTCATTATTAAATTCTCCCTCGTTGATGTGTTGTTTGCGTTCATGATATTAGATTTTGATTATTAGCCCTATAGTGTTCCATTTATGTGCTTTGTACATGTACATAGGTACTTGATATTTTTTATTTTTAATGGTAAATAAAAGGTTAACCTACATCGTTTATGCATTATCCCTCGCCGATATACGTTTTTAATGATCATTGTGTGGTGCGCGAAATAATGGTAGGTGACGTTTGAATCCAATAACAACTTTTATTTCAACAGGATATTAATAACAACTGTTAAAAGGCTAACTGGATGACATTAGTCGACCAACAATTGAAAGTGAATCAGGTATCGAAGGGACATCCTACATCGCGGTCAGTGTGGCGCAGCATCGACCAACTCACAACTACTTGCACGGCAATCTCCGATGACAGCTGAGTAACTGCAAGCCTTCGAACTGGCACTGCGAGGAGATGTCCAGTTCAAAACCGCCAATATAATTCTCCAGGAACTCCAGAAGATGCGGAATATAAATTTACTCGAATGGGTGAGGATAGTGTCAAGAACTCCAGAGAATACCAGCTGTGAAAGTTGTAGTTGTATACACCAACTCTTGATGAAGGCTGAGAGATTACGGACTATGCAGATGCTCAGGATGTGAAGACCAGACCAAAGGTTGGAAATGGTTGAAGAACTCCAAGGCAGTGTCAACTGCAAGAGTTCATGAGGTGGACCAAACCAGTGGTAAAAGGTAGAAGAGGAACTCCAAAATGGTGTAGACCGCAAAAGTTCCGATGATCGACTCTGGGAGAAGCAGCATGTGGTCAGTCTCAATGCCCATCAACAACTGACACTAGAATCAGGGTTGCCTCGAGTTTTAAAGGGTAAGCCGACTAGTATGCGTTCCTAATTAAGATGTGGGGAGCATGAATTATGGATGTCACATTGCGTCTTGTTCCGGCTCTCTCAGTGGAAGCAGCGCTGTGTTGGCTGACTGGTGGGTACACAATTGTATTTATTCTCGTTGTGTGGGTGTTCCCTCCTAACGGTGGTGTCCTTAGCGGCTTGCAGACTGCGACGTCCCCGTGGCAACGTCGATGTGCGGTGGCTGGGCGCTCCTCCAGTCGTCTTGGCGTCGGGTAGACCGGCCGCTGATGGTGCTTCTCGAAGAGGGCGAACAGGTCGTACAGCTTGCAAAGACGCCGGGGTCCTTGATGACCACTGCATTGCGACGTCCTCGGAGTAGAGCAAGCTGGAAGGCGATGTGGCCGATGTGTGGTCCTGATGGCTCCTGGATGGTGTGTCAACTCGATGCTCGGAGATCTCGGACGTGTCCCGCAGGAGGATTGCTGCGTCGTCGCTGATGGCTCGGTGAGTCGTGGTTGATCCCTTGAAAGTCTGTGTCTGCTTCCGACGGTCAGGTGTACGGGCTTATACAAGTCAAGGGAGTAATATATACCACGGACCAAAGAAGTATACAGTGTGTATTTAAATCACTGGCCTTAATTTCCCAGGACTGGGTTTGTACACTTTTAATATTTTTATAAGGCGATGCCCTGTAGAGGTTAAGCTGCTGCACTAAGCAGCTGCTCAACTGGTTTTGTCTCAGTTGAGAGCTAGTACTTATACTAGTGAATACAAAGGAGTGGGCAGAGCTAAAAGGATTAACATTGGAATGTGTATCTCTTTGCAGGTGCTCGGCCTGGGGCGGAAGTGATATAGATCCTCTGGTGGTGACCTGAGGAACGATCAAGCGTCGGAAGCGCCCTCTGTGGCATATGCGATTTTCTGAATTAGGCTTTCATGAATGGGCCTAACCAAGTGCCACTTTGCACATGTGGTGGAACTTCGTACCAACACATGTTGGCTTAAAACTTAGATATTTCGTTAATTTTAAGTTGACATATCGTTTCAGTGCGTTAAATTGACACATTAGATATGTAAGAGTTTTAAGTGAAACAACGTGTCTGGCGATCTTTTAGGCTTATTTGCGCCTGTGGAGTGTCTTAGTTCACAAATTTTATTCAAATGGGTGACAGTTCAGAGGAGCCAATGATTTCAACAATTTTTAATTATGGTGCTTGAAATACATTGATCACAGAAAAAAAAAAA